>JBBPBX010000828.1:3686-32482 GCA_038048925.1 Garcialebias charrua
TGTGATTACATGAAACACAGTTGTGAATGAGTATATAGGTTTAATCATAATAACGTATATAATGGTGATTTATCCTTCACTCCCTCTCTCGGCCAATCGAAGATCGGCCGAAACCAACAGCTGAACTCCAGACGGATCCCCTGAAGAGGACCCCCATCCCAACACCACACCAAAAACAAATCGCCAAAAGCAAAATGAAGGTATTGTAATTAAACTCCCAAAATCAACTAAATCTAAACCAAAACCCCATCTGACTCCAAAACTAACCACTAAAACCAAAACAAGGTAAGGTAAATAACTACCAAACGTAACTAAATCTAAACAAACCTCATCTGACTCCAAAACCAACCACTAACTAAACACCAAAATGAAAATCACATGCTAGAATCTATACCAGCCTAATCTATGAAATCCTAAAAGGATAAATGCAAACACCACCTTCACTCCATCGTCCCCCCTCGGACTCCTCCATGCACCACTCAACACCTCTACAGGTATCTGGTCTCAGCCAAATACATGTGATGTTCCCCATCCGGTATTGGACCGCGTCTGACCTGCATCATGGGAAACACTGTCCCATGATCATCCACTTCCCTCGTAACAACCATCCTGGAGACCATTGCTCGCGCACAAGGCGTCACGCACCCCATAAACACGCAAAATAGAACAAGAATAGCTAGCGGAAAAGCCAAGATCTTAAAGAACACCTGAGTCCATGATCCACTAGTGAACCAGGACAGCACATCCCACTGTCCAGCAGGTGCATCCGCTGCTTTCGCCTTCTGAAGCTCTCTCAGCTGTGTCAGGGCTGCGGTCACCCTGGCCTGTGGGTCAGAGCTAGTCTCGTCAGGAATGTAAGTACAACAGGTATTTCTACCTATTATCTCGCACACTCCCCCTTTCGACGCTGTCAATAAATCCAAAATCAATCTGTTCTGCAAAACCATAATTCTGAGGGCAGTTAACTCAGCCGAGATGCCCTCAAACGCCTTAATTGTAGAATTAATAAACACACCAAAGCGGTAATCCAACGTCTCCAAACGCAACATTAGCTTACCTACACCTGCCCATGGAAACAGAGAAAGTATGACTTTCTCACCTGTTGTCCAATGTTTAAACTCCTGTGGCACATCTGATTTGGTGTTCCTAATAAATTTTTAAGTCTATGGCGAGACTCATCAAAATGAATAGATAATCTAGAATAGAAACGATCGAATCGGTTCAATTTAGAAATTGTGAGACCAGTGTAGTTTATGGTACCTTGGGTAGCTTTAAACTACATTGACTCTTCAACGATTGCGATTTAACAAAATGAACTGCATGTTGGCATAGTTAAATCCATATCATTCATTAACCAATGTTAATATAAAACCTTTTTGGCTGGGAGTGTTCAGAACCAAACAATATCTCAACTAATGACAACAGTAATGACTAAACAACAAGGAAACAACGTTTCACTGCTTCGACACACTCTTGTCGTCAGATTCCAAAGTGCAACACACAAGAAAAACAGGTCTCAACTTTATGACCGAGGTCAAATTAAATCTCGTGGATTTAAACGGTTGTTAAGGTTAGTTTTTTGTTGTGGGTTTTAGACTTAGCGTTTCTAAGTTCAAATTAGACAATGCGACTTATAGGGTGGGAAATACGGTAGTTTAAACCTGATTAGTTTATTTACTAACTTGTGTTTGGACGACCTTATTATCCCATGAAGTCGGTGAGTTTGTGAGATCTTTGTCTTTTGTGGAGTCATTGAACGCCTTGTAAGGTTTGATCTGATTTCGATGTACCCATTTAGCAATTGGCTCTTTACGGCCTTTGCTGATTTTGATCTCGTAGACGACTGAGGACACTTTATCTGTTATCAGATGAGGTCCAGTCCACCTGGGCATTAGTTTGCGGGCGAGAGTTCCGGTCCCGGACTCTCCTTTCCCGGTTGCTGGGGCGAACGTATAGTACCAGACTCTGTCTCCCACTTGGAGTTCATTGTGAGAGGCCTTCTGGTCATAGTACGCCTTGCGTCCTTCAGCGGACCTTTCCAGGTTTTTCTGGGCGAAAGCAAAAGTGTTTCTGAGGTGTACATTCAAATCTTTCATGTATTGTTGTGTAGTGTAGGCTGTCGCCATGACGGCGTCACCTGGTTGGTACAACAGGTGTAGAGGGAGAGTCATTTGTCGACCGGTCATCATCTCGAAGGGAGAGATGCCAGTTGATGTGTGTGGAGTGGCTCTTATGGCCATGAGGACCAGAGGGAGTTTCACATCCCAGTCCTTGTGATTTGCGGCCACGTATTTCTTCAAAATACTCACCACAGTTCTGTTCGCTCTCTCGACTTGGCCTGAAGCCTGTGGGTGGTAGCCGACATGAAAGTTGGCCTTGACGCCTAGCGTCTTCCACAGTTCTTTCATCACTTCACCTGTGAAGTGTGTACCTTGGTCTGAGTTCACCCGAAGGGGAAGTCCAAACCTTGAGAATATATGATTCATTAACAACATAGCAGTTGTTTGTGCTGTGTCGTTAGGAGCTGGTAGGCATTCTACCCATTTGGTAAATGCACAGGTTACCGTGAGAAAATATTTATTTCCTCTAGAGCTCTTAGTGAGTGGTCCAACCCAGTCGATCTGGAGGTCAGACCATGGGAATGCAATGCCTCTACTTTGCAGTGGTGCTCTGTGAAGTGGTCTGGTTGGCTGAAACTGGCCACACACCACGCACCCTTCAATGTAGTCCTTGACATCCTTTTTCATTCCAGGCCAATAGGCAATTTGTTTTAATGCCGTCAGCGTGGCTTTATCTCCTTTGTGTCCTGCGGACGGGAGATCATGGGCATGAACTAACATCACCCCCCTTTGGTCATGGGGAACCACGAACACAGGTGAGGACGTTGGTCCATGAGCGAAAGTTAGGATGCCCTTGATTAGTTTTAGCTGTTTGCGCAGCTGGTAAAGGACTTTAAGGTCTGGATCGGAATCCAGTTCGTCTTTAGACGGAGTGTTTTTGTCTGGATCAGTCAGGTACAGTATCATGGAGTTGATAGCAGGATCCGACTTTTGCTGTTGGATGATGTCTGGGTCAGTCAGTGCAGGCCGTACAGAGACTGCGTTGTCAGCAGGTCTGGCCGCGGCCTGTGCACGTGTGACTGCCATAACCTCAACAGCAGGTTGTGTTGACAGAGTCTTGATCAACCAGGAGGAGTCGAAGGACCATAGAGGACCTTCGTCGGCTCCTTCTTTGGCTAAGGAATCCGCAATGTCATTGTAGTGCTTGTCATCGCCTGGGACTCTAGAATGTCCTGGAACTTTCTTCCAGTAGATCTGTAAGTCGTGTGATGTCACCAAGTGATCACATGCCATGAAAAGCTCTTTGTGTTTGACCACTTTTCTGTCGCTTGTTAGGAAACCGTTCTGTTTCCACACAGCAAGGTGACAAGCGAAGCTCAAACGAGCATAGTTAGAGTCAGTGCAGATGACTAGGGTCTTGATGGAGCGTGCTACTACCATCTGGAGAGCTATTAGGATTCCTGCAATCTCAGCGTACTGAGAAGTCTGAGAGCCTAATTTGTAGCTGAAGGTAATCTGTTCTTGGTCTTGGAGGAGGACCCCTCCAACACCTGCCCTACAGATTTTGTCGCGGAGGAATGAAGATCCATCCACGTACAATGTTGTCATATCTTTGCAGATATTGTCATCAAAGAAGTGGTGGTTCGGGTCTTCAGTCACAGGGGTTTTTTCCTCAGCCAACGGCTGGGTCGCCGGTACATCTCGTGTACACCTTTGGCAGAGTGCCAAGTCTGTCCCCAGATGTGACTTCTTGTTTTGACCATAACGTATGTCTAGGTTAAAACTTTGAAGCGCCATGAGCCACGTTGCAACACGAGAGTTTGTTACCACACCATCTCTGATGCGTTGGCTGTTCAGGAACGTCACTGGCTGGTGTTGTGTTTCCACAACGATCTTCTGTCCACCAATGTAGCCGGAGAAATGTTCTACTGCCCACACTGTGGTCAGTAGAGCTTTCTCACAGTCTGAGAATCTCAACTCGGGGCCCGCCATCGTCTTGCTGGCGTAGGCCACTACACGTTTGTCTCTGTCGTGTATTTGGTACAGACCAGCACTTATGCAACGAGCTGAGAAGCCCACTTCCAAGTAAAACTCTTTGTTGTAGTCTGGGTAGGCTAAACATGGGGCTGACTTAATCCTGTTTATAAGAGCGTCCATTGCCTGCTGCTGTTTGTCAGTCCAGACGAATGGAACGTCTTTCTTTAGGAGTTCAGTCAGTGGCTTTGCAAGGTCTGCATAGTTCTCTATGAACTGGTTCGAGTAGTTACACACGCCAAGAAAACTTTGTAGTTCTTTGAGATTGGTGGGGACTTTGAGATTGTCAAGGCCTTGGGTGCGAGTCAGCTGTGGTTGTACTCCGTCTGGACCTACAAGTAGGCCAACGTAGTCCACCTTGGTTCTGCACCACTGGCACTTCGACAGTGATATTTTAGCACCAGCAGTTGTCAGCTGATTCAGAACGTGGTCGATTTCGGCCAGATGTGAGTCCAGTGTTGGCTGCCTCAAAAGGACATCATCCACATAAATCAGTGTCCCACGCTCGCGGGCGTCTGGACATGCTTTGTTCAAGAAGATGTTGAACTCTGCAGGTGAGTTAGCGTAGCCAAAGGGACACCTATTGAAGGTGTATTGACGGCCACCAAAAGTGAAAGCTAGTTTGTATTGATCCTCGTCGCGCACAGGAATGGTCCAAAAACCAGAGGCGATGTCAAGGGTCGAAAAGTACTTACCATTGGTGACCTTGGGCAACTCCTGTTGGAGCTGCGTCATAGGCCATCTGGATAAGGGAACTTGTTTGTTTAGCTTTCTGTAGTCTATAGTAAGTCTCCACTTACCATTTGGTTTTAACACCGGCCATAAAGGCGCAGAGTAAGTGCTGTTACAGTATCGGATGATACCTTTTCCTAACAGGTCATCAATGATTTCCCTGATAGGTTGATGTGCTGCCAGAGGAATCTTGTATTGTCTGACAAATGCAGGTGGAGCATCAGGCGGGGTTGGAATGCTCACTGTGTGGAGCGTGGTCAACCCACAATCCATCGAGTCAGTTGAGAATGATTTTTCATATTTTAGCAGAACTTTGCGAAGTTTGTCCCTGTCTTCATCAGTTTTCAAGGCGTCGGCCTGAGCGACCACCTGGTCTATCTGTGAAGCAATTGAGAGCGGTTCTTGTTCTCTGGGGAGCTCCAGTGAGTCCCCTTCAGTGTCATAAAACCTGTCAACAGGTAGTGCACTGTAAGTTTGAGGGCCTAGACTTTCTCCTTGGTTGAAACCGAACCTGTGGACAATGTCCCGGTCGGACTCAGTGGGGGAGAAAAGAGCTATGGCCTGTGTTGGTTTTGTGAACAAGACTCGCCCCGAATGATGACTTGGGATCAAGTTTTCTGGGAGTCCTCCCAGAAATGGAATGCTTAGTTCAAAATCATGAAAATCAGTAGAGATCAACCATCCGAGCTGCGAGCGTTTTGGGATCAGTACCTCTTCTGTGCTCGTGTTACACACAGCGACAGTCGTGGTTCTGCCGTCGAGGGTCACTTGGCATGTGGCCTCCATGGACAGTCCTAAGTTGAAAAACATAGGAGATGGTTGAAAGCATGCCTGTTTTGTTCTAATAGCCTGTCCTTTCATGATGTGAATCATCACCGGCTTGTTCATAACCTGAGGTGGCACCACAGTGTTATGGCTGTTAGCAACCTGGCAGACCTCTGGAATGGTCTGTCCAGCCTTAAGGTTCTCTGTGGTTAACACAGGAGAGTCCTTCGTGGCTGTATCTAGTGACCACAGTGCATTGTTGCTGACGTCCACTCGGACACCTAATCTTACCAAAATATCGGAGCCTATGTAGGTTGCATGTGGTAAGTTCGGGACCACGAGGAACGGGTGATCCAGTTCTCGTTGGTTCCAGATTAGTTTAAGGTCAATGATCCCTTTAGCGGTCATTACCTGTTTATCGTTGGGGTCTAACGAGAAGCGGAAAGCCTTTTTGTTCATTCCGAGACCCAACTGTTTCTTAACCAAGGTTCCAAAGAAAGCTTGGCTGATCGCTGATTTCTCCGTCCAAGGGGACAGAACAGCATCATCGGTGTGGGATCCTTGAATCTCAACACCATTGACTACCTGTGGTAGGTAGTGTTCAGTGAGTGCCAACTGTTTCAGCTCGCAGAGGGGGCTCTCTTGTTGGGCCTCTACTGCCTCACCTGTAGTTGAAGGTTCATCCACAGGGATTGTGCTCTCGTCTGAGCATTCCCTTTTGCCTTCCGCGGTACCTGCCGTTAGACGGTCAGTGTTACTCTGTGTAGGCATATCGATCGGCAGTGGTTGACTCACTCTGGTCCACATTGACTGATCGCCATAATCTATAACCGCGTCGAAGCGGTTTATAAAGTCCTGGCCAACCAAAAATGGGCATGAGTCAACGGTGGACACGTATACCGGGTGGTATAGTGTCGTTACACCAATCTGCATGTGAACCATTGCTATAGCTGTTAGGGTTGTACTCGTCTCCGAGAGACCCTGCAAAACTATAGCACATTCTCTGAGGGGTATTTCCCTGTCAACACCGTTAGCGGCCAGCCGTAGCTCTTCTAACAGTGTGGGTGACATAACGGATATGTCTGCCCCACCATCCAAGAGGGCCTCTTTTCTGAGGACCCCTTCCAACGTGATGGACAGGTAAGCCTTCTTAGCGGGCCCCTTTCTGATAATGTCACACAGGAACTTACCAGGTTTTCTCTGACGTTTATCACGCCTACCCCCGACTGTGTGACCTTCATTTATCAGTACTGTTAGTGCAGACACACATGGGTCTGACTGTTCAGTTCGTGGCGAGCCACTTTCAGCGGTGAGTGAGCTTTCCCCCCCTTGCTCTGACGAGGGTTGCTCAGACTCCGTAACAATGAAGTCATGGTTACAGTCAATGTTTTGTTGACTGTCACATTCTGGACTGTCAATGATTTGACTGTCATTACCCTGATTGTCAGCAACCTGACCATCAGTATCTTTGTGACTGCCAGCAACTGTGGCATTGTTGTTATTTGTGTGCTCTGAGCATCTGTCAACGACAGTGCTGCACAATACTCCAGGCTTGTTATCCTTGCCTGTATCATCCAAATCTTTTAAAAACCGACGTAATTTCTCCATGTCCTCTGGGGACAGAGAATTACGGCCTTTCCTCTGGGACTTTTGCGACTTTTTTCCTGTCTCGGACTGTTCTGTTCGAGGGGTAGGAGGAGCAGGTCCACGGCTCGGGGGTCCCTTCCGGGACCACCCTGGTTTCGGGGGTCCCCTCTGGGACCGCCCTTGGTTCGGGGGTTCCTGCTGGGACCACCCTTGGTTATATGGGTTACCCCTGTACCCATAATCTGTACTCCTTGGACGCGCACCCCCCTTTTGATCCTTTTGTTCACCCTCCGTGTTTTGCCTGAGCCACCCTGGCTTCTTTCTCCAGCGGATACCCCCACTTTGTGGTTTGTCGGGTTGAAAGGTCTGTTTCTTTTCGCCTGTCGGTGGATAGGGAGCTGGTGCTCGCGTCCCTTCCAGTTCCAGCGATTGGGGTTCGACTCTCGCACTCGTGAACACCTCTACGGGTGTTCTGCATTCCATGCGGGCCTCGAAAACATTTACGGCGCATTGTTTCATTTCCTTGATGGTTTTGTCTCTGAAATTAGCCATCACTTGTACTGACTCTTTTATATCAGGGTGGAGGTTTTTACCGAAAAGGTATTTAAAACCTACTTCGTCCTCCATGCCCGGTTCATTGCGATTACCAAAGAAAGCCTGGAACATTCTCTGGTAATATGCCTGTGGATGCTCTTTCTTACCTTGCACGACCTTCTCGGCATCAGGGTAGCCACCAGGCCCCATGTTTGGAGTGAACTCTCGTATAAGAGTATCACGCAACAGTTTGTAATCTGTTTTCATGGCGTCTGGTTGGCGATCAATGAAGGCATATACAGGCCAGTCTGCGGTGAGCCTGATCAGTGCAATTTTATCCTCAGCAGTAGCATTTGGAAAATTACCCAGTTGGAAGTCAAGAGAGTCTAGGTAGGTCTTTGTATGGATTGAACCCAACGGCCCTGGCTCAAAGCGTTTAATGTATCTAGAAAGCTTCTGGAGTTCAGGTATTGGAATAGAAAGGTTAGCACCATTGCTATTCCCATTTACCTGTGATCCATGTGCAGGTGTTGTTGTTGAGGACGCAAGTCCCTGCTCCGACTGGCGGGTCTTAACAGGTACGGTGAGCAATTCTGCATTACCGCGTGGAGGTGGTGGGGGTGTGAAGCCTTGAGACTGCTTTGCCACAACATCCACCCATCTTTCCCTTTCTTTAAAAAGGTTTTCTTTAGTTAAGGTCAGTTCCACCTTACTTTCAGTCACTTCTCTGCGTAAACAATCAACTTCAGTTTGTAGCGCTGTGCACTGTTCACTGAGTTTTTTATTTTCCTCGAATTGAGTGCTCTCTTTTAGTTGTTCTTTTAATCTATCATACTCAATTTTCAACCTTGTGCACAGGTTGTGGGTTTCTTCTCTTTTTTCCTTGTTCTCTTGTAATTCTCTAGACAGCGATTGTATTTCTTGCTGTAATTTTTCATTCTCCCTGACAGACTCGTCATATTTTCGTCCTCTGGAACGAATGTTTTCCTCATATGACTGTGCTTGCGACTGTATTTCATTTTTTAAACGTTCAGTCTCTGTATTTGTCGTTTTCTGGTATGACACAAAATCTGAAGTGGTACCTTCGTGTTTAGTTTTCTCATCAGCCAGTCTCTCCTCAAGGTCCACACACCTCTCCACTTCATGGTCCAGTCTGGCCTTCAATAGAAGGGCCAATTTGGCTAGACGGTCGGCGCTGAGCTTTTTCCCATCTTTTTTGAGAATGCTTGTTGTTAGATTTTCTAACTCTGTGTTCAGAGTGGAGGTGTCCATTGCTGCTATCTCCTCACCGTACTTCACGAGGGGTTTAGTTAGCAGCTTTAAGGCATTATCAACACAATCTGTGTCCTCTGACTCAGTGTCTGAATCCTCCTGCGCTGGGATTTTCTCCTCACCATCAGCATCCTTCAAGGATGAGGATGGTACAACGTCATCTGATTGTGTATCCATATTTGTTTTGAGTCTGTAAAAATCAACAAGCTGGTACATGCAGGTGTTATTCGAAAAAGAAATTCGTTATCAAATTAACCTTACTGTTTTAAATGTACACAGAAAAACGTTAAAAATGCTATTTTTAACCAAAAGTGTACAGTGTACGCCAATGCTGTTTAAAATTTTGAATGTGGAAATGCTCTGCTCTCCATCAACTTTTCTTTTTTATTTAATTTGAAAATCAAATAAAAGATGCTTTTTGAGTGTTATTTTAAATCTCTTCAGTATTTAAAACGAGCATCAATTGTTCGTCTGTACCTCTGTTATTCAAAAATTCTTTATTTAAAATAAACAGGATTTTTTGTTTGTGTACAGAACAATTTTAAAGCTGGTAATTTTTACCATAAAAATTGCTGACTTTATGAGGTGTTGAGAGAAAACTCATCTATTAACGTCCAGCAGGGGGCAGCGTCGAGTATGTTATCACGAAGCGACTGAGTTTAAATCAGTACATGGAAAGAAAACAACCTATTAGGGTTAGTTTTCAGTAAGAACGTGATAATTGCTCGAACCGCTTTCTTGTCAGAGACAAGTTTATGTTGCTAGACAGTGTTGATGGCTTCAGATGAGTGTTTAAGTGTGTGTTCGTGTGTGAACGAGTGTGAACCAGCGAGTGTGACCTGTCACTCAAAGTGCGGCACCTGGAAGTGACGACAAAAATGGGCGGGCCAACGCAGCGTGCGTAGCGCGTCACCAGCTTCAGTGCTTGCGAGGCGGAGCTCGCTACAACATACGTGGCGTCAACAAATCAATCACAGCGTCAGTAGTTCATTCTACAAGCATACATGGCGAATGTAGTTCCTTACCTTCGACCAATGTCGTGCCGGAAATGACGACAAAATGGGCTGGTCGCAACGGCGTGCGACGTGATTGACAGCACACAACAGCGAATCAGCGTTCGCTACAAGAGTGGTGGACAGCACACAACAGCGAATCAGCGTTCGCTACAAGAGTGATTCACAGCACACAGCACTCGTATCATCCAATCACAGCTCATAAACAGACATGTAGACACACGTCTTCTTAACGCTAGTTTGCACAGCAGAAAACAACTTCACAGCTCTTTAAACAACTCAAACGCTACAATTTAACTTCCCAAAATGCTGAAACATGCGGCGCACATCTAGACAGGCCAACTTAGTCACGCTCAGTAACCCAGCACTGCAGCTGTTGAACAACACGGACTCTCACGGAGTCACTCAAGGTCGGTTCCGGTCCACGTTAGAGGAGCAGAAAACTCGGGTCAGAACCCATTATCCGACAACGTTCTAACATATATGCTGCTTCGACCTTCTTTAAAATGTAAAATACCACAACAGCAATCTTGTAGATGTTAAATTAGCTTCCAGGCACTATGACTCGGCGGTCATTTCAACAAAGCTCCGTACAGGAGTCTGTGCGAGTGAGCTGGATCGGAACCGAACCAGAACCTCCACAGACTACGGCTGACAAAAACTTCACCTGAATGCTTCCAACAGCGTGTAACAGAGTTGAAACAATAATAATCTCACAGCTTCAAATGATAAAAACATGCAGAATCTGCCTGTCTTGAACACCTCAGCCAAATTATTATCCTCAGAGTTTAAAACTTGGATCCCACTATGCCAACCATGACGTTACAGTTCATGAGAGATTACAGATACATCGACAAACTTTAGAAGCCGATACGAGGCCACCAGATGTAAAGGGTTTAGAGGGGGTCAGTTTAATACTGACCTCCTTTTTACCTTAATTTACTTATTCAGATTGAATAGTAATTTCACGGATTCTCTTCTTTTTCAGTTTATTCAATATTTCTGTGATCTTTATGATGGATAAATAAACAGAGCCATTAAGTGACAATGGACACGTTAACTTAGTTTGATATGTCAAAGAGACACTATCATTTATTTAAAATAAATCAACTAAATTAACACCATTACACTTGATTGACATGATTTCACTTTCTTTCAATTCAAATACGTCAGCACACTTGATTTAACACAACAGACATAAATACTAGATGTTACACATATTTAGTCTGAGGGGCTCTTCAGCTTAAAATAGTTTCCAGCTTAAGATTGAGAGGGAAAGGGAAAAGGAGGAATAAGAGGTTGGAGAGATTAAGTTATTTATCTCGAGTGTAACCAGAGATGACACTTTCCATCCGACTTCGGCTAAATCCCAGGTACGTTTGTAAACAGCTCTTTACCTTTTGACGATGCGTCTGATAAAGATATCACCAGCCTCCCAGGTGCACAGAGTCCTTCCGGCCCTCGTACGTCTGAACTGGTCGTTTACTTCCAACGTCTCCTCGGATCCGCGTCAGCCGTCAGAAACATGTGGCAGCTTCTGGCCGACTTCAAGACGAGATGTTTCTCAAAGAAAGTTCATTAGGAACTTTGGAGCTTTTGCTCGGGGAACTGGATGGAGGCGTCCATCAGTTCTAGCTGACAAGTTAGTCTTTGGCTCTTGACCAAGCTTGACCAGCTGCAAGGCAGAGAGCTTTCAGGTCTCCGTCCATTCAAACTCTCTGTCCATTCAAAGACTGAAGCGTTTCCGCACAGTTAGAACTTAAAAGACAGGAACACAGAGAGGAGTTCACTTGCCTTATCAAACCCAAGGTTACAAACAGCAGCAGAGAGAAATGTTTAGGAAAAAGATAGATAAAGCTGGAGCCCAGCTCATGAGACTGTCTCTGAGTTTCTAAACAAAACCGTCCGGTCTCTGTGACCCGAAGGCTTCACCTTTAAACACAGCAGTGAACACAGTTTAACTCTTACAGAATGACACAGCTTAAAAGCACACATCATGAAAATGACAAAAGTTATTCTTTTGATCACATTAGAATAAAATCAAAGATAGAAATAGTCTCTTTTGGTGACTATATTTATCAGATTATAGCTAAATGAATGATTTTGTAGTAAATGTCTTGCTTTACTGAGTGGTCAGTAAAGGTCATCACTGGACAGTTCGAAAACCCTAGTTTGACCCTGGGTAGGTCCATTACACATGCCATATTATATTACTGTATTTTTCGTCGTAAACGTCGCACCGCCTTATAAGTCACATCAGTCCAAAAATGTCTAATAAAGTGGAAAAATCCATAAATACGTTGCTTCACCGTATACGTCACATCTGTTACGCATCACAACTGACAACCCAGAAATGTGGGCCGGTGTTGTGCCAAAATTCAATTAGCTGCCAAAAGGTGGCCAGGAGCATGCACGGGTGGACTTTAACAAGAAATTAACAAGATTTACACTTAAAAACAATTATTTGTTTGCTCAAAATTATAGTAAAGGTGTGTCTCAGTTGAACTTTTCCTTAATAAATGCATTTTGATGGTATAATCAGCTGTATTTCAAAAGCCGATACGCGGAAGTAAGCAGGTGCATGGGAGGACTCGCTGTGCATTTCTTCGAAATTTAACAAGCTAACCACCTAAAACACTTATTTGTTTGCTTGAAATTATAGTAAAGTTGTCTCAGTTTAACTTTTTCTTAATAAATGCACATTGACAGTGAAATAAGCTGCATTTTCAAAAGTATTTGATGCCTCGGTGCACCGGGAGCACGCTCCGAGGGAGGAGGAATGCCAAACTGACTGTCATTAATAGCCACTTTTAACTACTACATGATGACACAAGGGCATGCCACACTACTCGAGTCCCATCTAGCAGCTGAAAATGTTAGTGTTCAATATTTTCAGTCAGAATGAATGAACACTGTCATATCTCAGCCAAAAATTTGTTTATAAATATGGGGAAAAAAATCCATAAATACATCGCTTTGGCATATACAGTATGTCGCAGGGCATGCAAATTAAAGCAAAGCTTGTAAAACCAACACATTCCCTCTTTTTAATTTGCAGAAAAAAATTATAAGAGTTATGACAAGAAAACTACTGCCACCCATCTAATGAATTGTTTTGTCAAATGAATCTACTGAAATTTTATGATTTAGTAGATTATAACATTTTGCAACTTATGTATAAAGCTCATAATTGTATGTTACCTTCAAACATCCAAATGTACTTTGTCAAAAGAGCTAGCAATTATAATCTCAAGGGAAAATATATTTTTGTCAAACAGAAATTCAGAACAAGTTTAAAGGGAAGATCTACTGTGATACAGGGTGTTGGACTGTGGAATAATTTAAAGTCTGATTTTAAGGAAGCCAAATCGATTCCTGTCTTTAAGAAACGTGTTAAAGTTGATTTGTTGAACAGATATAAATGACTGTATTGAGTATATATATAATTTCTGGTTAAACGAGTTGTTTACTTATTTAGTTGTTATAGAGCACTTAGTTTGTATTAGATGAAAAAAGGAGCAGATTTAATAAGATATTTTCTTCATCTGCTACCTTTCATTTTATGTTTTTTCTTTTCATTTTCATATATTTATGTTATTTGTTGTATTTTTATAAAATGAATAAACTTTAATAAAAAAAAAAAAAAAATAATAATTCAACACAAAACATGCACAATACGGTAACCATGAGTAATTTATGAGCGCAATAAAACTGTTAAACATCCCGGTGGATGAATAAAGTAATACAGTAATAGATACAATTTAAACAATTTTAAAGTTCTTTAGAGAAAGTAAAACACACTTGAATTAAATCGCAGTGGGTTGTGTGGGAACAGGCTTGGCAGGGCGGCCTACTGTAGGTATGTTTAGGGAAAGCACCATATTCACAAACTGCATTAAAAACACACACCAGATCAAGGAGCCGGAGATTTCTACCTCCTGCAGTTTATGATTGTCATTTCAGCTTCGCCTAACTGCTGCTTTGCTCCGAGAGACGTGACAAGCCATTAAAAGTCTATACGGCGGTATGCCCACGGGTTGCCATGGAGACGGGGAGAGGCTGTCTTTACAACCAGGTTTTTTCTAACCCCCCTCCTTCAGCTCCTCTAATGTTCATCCAAAAGGTGTGTGTGTGTGTGTGTGTGTGTGTGCTGACAATGTCGAGACAGACAAATCCCAGCGCACCAATCAACCATCTCGCCGGAGAACATGGTGTTCCAGAACTTGTTGGTAACAAGTTGCTGCTGCTTATCTACACCTGATCTGTTCTGCTGCCATGATGGTGCTTTGTTTTTTCAAACGAAAGCTTTTCGAACATGAATTTCACCCCTCATGGCAATCCAACCCCCCCGACACACACACACAAAAAAAGAACCTGTGTGCGTTTGTGTGAGAATGCTTTCACCAGAACATCAGCTGCAGGGTCATCAGGGGGGCTGTTTGCTCATTAGCACTCAGCAGAGAGGAGCAGATAAAGTTCATAATGGATGATTGACAGCTCCAGAACCACACTTTCCACTTTGACAGATACTTAACAGTCGGCTTTGGTTCCTACCAGATTCCTATTTTAATTAGAATGAAGATGAGTTATTCTCAGATGATTTATTACTTGTTTTGCACTGCATGAATTTTGTTATTTCTGTATTTTATCTACATTTTACGGAAGGGTAGTGCTGCCACCTAGCCTGGTTAAAACCAGACCCTTGTCCTTCACTTTGCTTCGTACTAGGGTCTGGGACTTCTCCCATAGACAACGATTTCTCCGGTAGATTTTTGACCGGACCAATCAGAGAACAGAAGGGGCGGAGTTTTGGCCCCTAACCCACGCCCCCACCTGTCCCAGTTTAACCATTGGATCTTAGAAAAATTTTGAACAGGGAAAGCATTCTGCTCCCTCCCCCTCTGTGCTCTGCCGAACTTGACATCAGCTCCGCCTCCTGCTGCATTTTCTCTTGCCGCCGCTGCATATTCTGTGTTTATATGTTAATAAAACGTTCTAATAAAATAAAATAAAACCATGTAGCGCTGGTCCAGCACACCAGAAGACCAGAAAATATGCAGGGACTCGGGCAACAACGTAAAACCCTAGTTTAATTCTCTCGTGACAACCTCAGTCATTTCCTTATTCTTTGCACTCAGCGGAGAGAGAGGAGGAGGAGGAGGAGGGAGGAGGGAGCGATCACTTGACTTTTGGCAAAAAAACAAAAGAAAACTCCAGATAAGGGATTAAGAAGGGGAATTTAATACATTTGTGTCACATATAAAACAGTCCTGCATCGCTTTGCATCGCTTTGAATGAGAACATGCGGCTGCTCGCTGGGACAGGTGGGGGCGTGGGTTAGGGGCCAAAACTCCGCCTTCTGTTCTCTGATTGGTCCGGTCAAAAATCTATCGGAGAAATCGTTCTCTATGGGAGAAGTCCCAGACCCTAGTACGAAGCAAAGTGAAGGACAAGGGTCTGGTTTTAACCAGGCTAGCTGCCACCTATTGAAAATATTTTTGGAGCTTACGTGATAATATGTAGTAATAACGTGATACGTATCACGTAATTACGTGATATGTATGTAGTAATTACATGATACGCATGTAGTAATAACGTGGTACGTATCACGTAATTACGTGATATTATGTAGTAATTACTACATACGTATCACGTAATTACTACATACATATCACGTAATTACGTGATACGTATCACGTTATTACTACATACGTATCACGTAATTACGTGATAGGCATAGATGTAGAAAGGGCCCATCCACATGGTATCAGTATCAGTCTTGTTTTACCCATAATCCATAGCGGAAGCCGGTTGTTTACACCTCTTGCGCTGCGGAAGATGGCGAAGAGCTACCTCATTAATTAATTACCTACATCATTAATCACGTAATTACGTATCACGTAATTACGTGATACGTATCACGTGATTACTACATACATATCACGTAATTATGTGATACGTATCACGTTATTATATTATCACGTTATTACGTGATACGTATCACGTAATTACGTGATACGTGATACGTATCACGTAATTACTACATAAGCTCCAAAAAATATTTTCAATAGGTTGCAGCATTACCCTTATTTGCATTGCTAAAAATATCCCATTAGAAATTTTATTTTCTAAAATTTGCATCGTCACATCTTTCATAGTTGGTGTTTTAAGGGTTTAATCTGAGAAGATGTCCAAGCTTCTGTACATAAATGGCAGATGATGGATATTTGCAGTAAAAAGTTGCTTAAGAAGAAGATTGAAGAGTCTGTCAGGAGATGTCATAAACATTACTTGTGAAAAAATACACATCGTCACCATTTTCCTTCTAATTCAGAAGTCTTTTGTAGTTTTTGTTCTTTCTCGTTACTGTACAGTCAAATAGCTTGTTTTGAACTACTTTATGCCCAAAACAAAGAAAAGTTCAGATAAAAGGGTTTGCTCAATAACAATAACTCCCCGTGTGCCAGTGCAGGCAGCGTTGACACACTTCTAAAAGCTGCAGGAGTAATGTTTTAATTCATGTTTACGTGAATTACATGTTTACATCTCATAGCACGTTGAAGAAAACAAACAAATCCAATTCAGATTAAAATTGCACGCACTAAATTAGAACCCAACTAGAATTAAGGCTTAAATAATATTGGTTTAAATTTAATTAATTTTTACTTATACAAAGCCAATTTGTAAATAATAAAAAGCAAATAAAATAAAGGAGATTTTACTGAATTGGAATTTTTTTACTTAACTGTTAAAAACTAGCCAGAATTGGAGATGAAGTGGATTATCTGTGATGCTGTTTCTCAGGATTTTATATCCGTTTGATGAATTGTTTCTTTAGATTACAGGAAATCAATACAAAATAGGTTTTCTAAGCAGACAGAGACCACCTGTTCTTTGAGGTTTCTAATTACAATTGATTAATGCAACTTTATGGTACATGTGGATCATTGTGTACTCCTTCCTCCACTCTTATAGGTCACTCTATGTTCCTCCCTCTTTGGGAAATAAGTACCGGGTATTATGACTACAGCCATTTCTATTCTCTTGGCAAAATCCACCACCATCTGTCCTTCCTGGTTTCTTTCCTTGACACCAAACCTACCCATCACTTCCTCATCCCCTCTGTTTCCTTCACCAACATGTCCATTCAGGTCTGCTCCAATCACCACTCTTTCCTCCCTGGGAATACTCTCTATCACTTCATCCAAATCTTTCCAAAATGTATCTTTCTCCTCCCCATCACATCCAACCTGTGGAGCATAACCACTGACAACACACCATCGACTCTACTTCTACCTTCAGACACATCACCCTATCTGACACTCTCTTCACCTCTACTACATTCTTTGCCAACTCCTCCTTCAGGACCACCCCTACTCCATTTCTCTTTCTATCCACACCATGGTAAAACAGTTTGAACCCTGCTCCAATGCGAGCCTTGCTGCCCTTCCACTTGGTCTCTTGGACACATAAAACATCTACCTTTCTTCTCTGCATCATGTCAGCCAGCTCTCTACCTTTGCCTGTCATTGTCCCCACATTTAGAGTTGCAACCCTCAGTCCTACATTCTTCACTTTCCTCTTCTCCCTCTGTCTCCTGACACGTTTCCCTCCTCGGGTCTTCGACTAACAGTAGTACAATTTCCACCAGCACCCTGTTTGTCAACAGCACCGGTGGCGGTCGTTGTTAACCCGGGCCTCGACCGAGCCGGTATGGTTTCACTTTGATAAACTCGCATTATAGTTTTGGCAAAAGTGTTTTACGTTGGATGCCCTTCCTGACACAACCCTCACCATTTACACAGGCTTGTCACAAGAGATACACTGGCTTGTGCTCCCTAGTGGCTGGTTTGAATCACTACATGAATGTAAAAAATAGAAAGAAAAAAAACCCAGGATGATAGAAAATGCATTGTCCTTAAAGATATGTAACATGAGAGTACTTCTGTAAGGATATTTGATATTAAAACTATGTCTAAACATATTGCGCAGCTGCACATGAGTGGTTAGAGCAGTCGTCCACCAATAGGAGAGTTCAGGATTCGATTCCACCAGCTGTTACGTGTTGAAGTGTCCCTGGGCAAGACACTGAACACCTCATTGCCTCTGATGTGTGTCCCATCAGTGTATGGATGTTATCTTAAACACTGATAAGTCTCTACAGATTCAGATTATCTTTGTACAGATACAGTAGAGTGCTGTATGAATGGGTAAATAGGGCACAGATTGTAGCGTAAAGCACTTTTGAGTATTTTGACTAGATAGAAAGTGCTATACAAGTACAGTCCATTTACTATTCTACACAACAAAAATGTCCACAGAGGAGTCAAAAGTTTGTAAGCATCTTCACAATGGCATTGAATAGACGTTTGCATTTAGCCCAAACTGCAAACAGTGTTTGCACCAACTACAAACTTCCACCATTTAGAATGGTGGGGCTTTTGCACCAGACTGGTTCCAGGACTTAATCAGGATCAGTGGTTTAGTAGCACTTCATCTGCCTTGAAGGCACCTATTACAGCATTAAAACTTGTGCTGTCCCAACACCAACTCTACATCAGAAGTCATAGTGCAAATGTCAATGCTTGAACCTTTAGTTTATTTTATAGTTACACTTTTTATACTTTTTTTATACCAGTATGCAAAAACTCAGGACAGTATTATGTTCATTAAATGTTTAGTGTTTTAGTTTTAGAGTTGGTGTAAATTTTTATACTCTTATACCATTATGCAAAAACTCAGGACAGTGTCACAGTTTTACTATTTTATGCTTATGTCTATTATTATATGTTTCAGTGTTTCAATGTTTAAATAGTTACTGTTGCACCGAGGGACTGAGAGAAACGAAATTTCAATTCTGTGTATGTCCTGTACGTCTGTCCTGTAAAGTTGACTTTGACTTTGATGGGTTCATGGAGACCAGTTAAAATGTATGAACACTCTGTTTAAAAACTCTGATTTTTGATTGCTTTTAGTTTGTTTAAAACAATGCAATAAAAACACAACTTCTCCCTTTATAACAAGTCAAATTAGAAGTTGAATGCCATGAGCAGAATAAAGTTTCAAATGCTTAAGTGGCAAGGGCTTTAATTGGATTAGAGCTGGGTTACATCTACTTTCTGTACTGGACAGTGTGCAGGCTGTCTTTTTTAAATAATATTAATAAGCCTATTGGACATACCGGTGTATGGAACCACCAGTTGGAAATCACTGCTTCAGAGCAAGAAGACGTCAGTGTGTGTTGCTATAAATACCCACAATCCCACAGAATGCCAACGGGGAAACCAGTTTAGAGGAATGCTCCAGCTCAGGGTCTCTGGATGCCTTTAGCCTGTGGATAAATTAACCTTCCCTGGAGATGGTGCAGTTTTGGCTTATCTCCATCCTTTTTCAAATTGAAGTGGGAGTTGGTAACGGC
The DNA here is from genome assembly GCA_038048925.1 of Garcialebias charrua. Lineage (NCBI taxonomy): Eukaryota > Metazoa > Chordata > Actinopteri > Cyprinodontiformes > Rivulidae > Garcialebias > Garcialebias charrua. Next base: position 23,102 of record JBBPBX010000828.1, read on the forward strand.
AAGAGGTATAAAGCAGATTTAGTCAATCCGGCAGGACATTAATCTCTGTATACCTTCTCAGCATCCTGCAAATGTTCAAGCCACGATCCCTCCAGCCACATAAAGATTTGATGTTGCCATGCATCTTATCAGCACCTCTGTAAACCCCTGAGACGGAGTTCACGAGACTGTGCCGGTGGTGATTACAACCTATAGTGCTAGCATGAGACTAACAAGAGCGGAACATTAATGCCTCTGCCACATAAATGAAACTTTGTAAGCGCCTTTATTTTATTTATTTTTTTGCCGTTATCTAAATCAAAAGTATTTTTTTTCTCTAGTTTTTGTATTAAATATAAATGGAAAAACCATGGAGTAAAGGAAAGATAACATCTACATTATTCATAAACTGTTACACATACTGGCTGCAAATTCTCCTGGCTTCCTTTAATTGACTTTACTGTGTCCAGTAATAAATCATATACAGAAAAATATAACTTAAAACAAGTGGTGCATCTTAAACCATCACCAAAAGTTTAGATGGTCCATTTAAAGCAAAGCCTGAGGTAATTCTCTTGAGATGATATCTCTGTGTATCTTTATATTCTGGGCCAATGTGTTTCTCATTTCTGGTTTTCGGCAGGACTCTTCCCGTTGCAGAGGTCTCCACATGCTTCAACTGGGAGGACCTGAGGATCCTGACGGAGCAACACTGATACGACTGCTTGAAGCCAACGAGAGGACTCGTCTTTGAGCGAGACATTTCTGTCTCCCATTAATTCCCATTCAAAGAAACCTGTCAACCACCTATGGAACAGCAAGGTAATGCATTTTTCAGTGTTTCTTGTAACAATGTCAGCTTGATTGGCTCCACTTTTAAATCCAATTAAAACTACAAGCTCATTGGAGCTTTTTTCCCCACATTTCTTGAAGGAATGCATATTGGCTCCCACGTCTGAGGTTTGAAAATAATGTTACAGACAAGTTATCTTGATTTATTAGTATATATGTTGTGAATGACTCTCAGCTACTGCCCCATCAAATTTCAGCCTAATATTGACAAGAACTGGGTTTTGGATCAGCACACAACACCAAACACCAGGAAAGGTTTAAACAGTTAATTAGAAAACAGCTGCGGGTGGAGGAAAGGGTCTAAGGGGGAATCTGATCTGTTAAGACAGAGAGTTTTTTTTTTTTTTTTAATTTCATTCATTTCATTTAAAAACATACACATACATACAATACCATCAAAAAATATAAAGAAAAGAAAATGAAAGGTGGCAGAAGAAGAACTAGTCTTATGAAAACTGCCCCTTTTTACTTAATTCTGATGTAAATCAAAATATTATTACAAAATTTTAATTAAAATGTAATGCACATAGGCAATAACAATCAGCTAAATTAAAAACATAAAAACTCAAACATCTAAATTAAACCAGACAACAACTGAAGTAGAGGTATATTAACGATTTCCATATTCTTTCAAGAAACTCGTCTTCATCAGTCTCTTAAATGTATACAGCGATCTGTCATTTTTAACGTTATCATCTAAACCATTCCACAATCCTATTCCCCGAATTATTGTGGATCGCTCCTTCAAACTACAGTACTACTAAAATAAGGCTTCACAAACATCTCAATTCCTTAAAGAAAATATACACTCTCTCTTTTAACAAAATTTGTTTAATATTAATGGGCAACATGCCTTTATGTGCCTTATACTACTGCCTATACACTACTGCTTACATGTAATTACTACTGTTTACATTTACACTACTCTAATATCTACACCACTGCTGATACATATACAGTGTGCTCTGAACGGTCTTACTTAGGGATGCCCAATGTGCCTTACTGCATATGCCACTTTTTGCCTCTATAACAACATCAACTACTACCTCATACATATACTGTGTACATTAACTCATACGCTGCTTTGCCACTTTGCAAATGTCAATGCTAGAAACCTTTAGTTTATTTTAGTTATACTTTTTATACTCTTTTTTTATACTAGTATGCAAAAACTCAGGACAGTATTATGTTCATTAAATGTTTAATGTTTTAGTTTTAGAGTTGGTGTAAATTTTCATACTCTTATACCACTATGCAAAAAACTCAGGACAGTGTTAGTTTTACTATTTTATGCTTATGTCTATTATTATATGTTTCAGTGTTTCAATGTTTAGATGTTTACTGTTGCACCGAGGGACTGAGAGAAACGCAATTTCGGTCCTGTGTATGTCCTGTACAGTACATATTGCAGATCTGACAATAAAGTTGACTTTGACTTTGACTTTGACTTATACATAAGCAAAAAAATGTTATAATTAACCAAATCATAGAATTTCAGAATTTTCAGTTGATAAAATAAAGTATTGGACGGGTATCTATAGTTTTTTTTTTCTTCATAATAATTTGTACAGCTCTTTTCTGTAAAATGAAAAAAGGATTAGTTACAGTTTTACACGCTTTACCCCAGACTTCAATACGGTACATCAAATAAGGAACAACTATTGCATTATACAACATAAACATTGCTTTATCAATGAATAACTCTCTTACTTTATACAGAACTGCTATTGATCTGGATATTTTTGTTCTCAAATTGTTTATGTGAGGTTTCCATGTTAATTTTTCATCAATAATAACTCCCAAAAATGTCACCTCACTAACTACAAATTTCAGTACCATCTACCAAAAATGGAATGTGAATATCTGTTTTCCTGTTGCTGTGTATCATGTAATAAGTTTTATCCAGATTTAATGATAACTTATTTAAAAGAAACCAGTTTTGTATTTTCACAAATTCTGACTGTATTAACTGCAGCATTTGTTCTGTATCATCACCCTTACAAATAAATGTTGTGTCATCTGCAAATAAAATACATCTGAAAAAGTCTGACACATTAACCAAGTCATTTACATACAAATTTAGTGAAGAGGTCTTGGCTGAGGAGTCACCGTGGTTGTCACTAACCTTCTCAGTCTGCAGAGCGAGACACACTGTTGTCGGGCTAGTGAGAATGATGTCAATTGTGGTGACTGAGCAACAATAGCGGTGCAGACAGGTGATGTACGTGGTCTGTGAGGGGTGAATCCCAAAACGGGGTCCGGTTGTCGAAGCCGGGGTCATACACAGGAGGGAAGAGAGCAGAAACCAGAACCAAGATGTGATCCATGAAGCGTAGTCGTAAAGGAGGAAGGCCGAGTCGGTACCGTGGTCAGAATGCAGAATCCAAATCCAAAGAGGGGCAGGCAAGGTGAAGAATGCATGGTACAGGCAAGGGGTCAAAACAAGGCAATGATACAAGGATATGGAAAGTACACTGGGCATCTACTGGCTGAGAGTTTTTGATACTCTGGCACTGGTTGTGAGTTGACAAGGAGCTTAAGAAGGATGAAGAGCAGGTGAACATGATGAGAGCTGATTGCTGTGACAGGGCAGAGTGGGCATGGTGCAAGGTGACATGAGCAGAGTTGAACTTAGAAATAAACAAGGAGGGAAGCATGGCATGAAAACAGACTGTGTCGAGACAGGGCACAAAACATGACAAATGCCTGTAAAAGTGAGTTGAAGTCAATTAGCTATAGCAGCACTGTCTTCACGTTCAATAGTAAACCAGTTGTAAGTCAGAGTCAGAGTCAGAGAGTCTTTATTGTCATTTGCACCGCATGTGGTACATGTGATGAAAACGAGATTATGTACACGGGGTCCCAGTTACATCCAACAACAAATGCAAGAGAAAAACAGTAATAACATCTAGAATTAACTAAGAGAAACATCAACTAGTAATACACTAAGCCCTAATGTAGTGGAAAGAAAAACATCATTATAAACAGCAGCACGAACATGAGTCTTTATGAGCAGATGGTCACAGATGAACACAGCAACAAGAAAACAGATCAGCATCAGCATGATGTGATATTTTGCAGTGTTTATTCTTATTATTTATTTATTCATGAGTCTAACAGCCTCAGGGTAGAAGCTGTTCCTCAGTCTAGTGGTTCTACATTTGATGCTCCTCAACCTCCGTCCTGAGGGGAGTGGGGCAAAGAGTGAGTGTGCTGGGTGAGTGAGGTCTTTCATGATGCAGGTTAGCCTGGCCCTCGCCTTCCTGCACAGCTCCGCTCAATTCTCATTTCCCTTCACTGCACAGTCTGGGACTTCTCCCATCCACAAGGATTTCTCCGGTAGATTTTTGTTCGGACCAATCAGAGAACAGAAGGGACGGAGTTTTGGACCCTAACCCACGCCCCCACCTGTCCCAGCGCGCAGAGCCCTATAAAAGGGCTCTGCCAGCGCGCAGTCAGCGAGCACCGGCATGTTCTCATTCAAAGCGATGCAAAGCGATGCAGAACTGTTTTATATGTGACACAAATTTATTAATTTCCCCTTCTTAATCCCTTATCTGGAGTTTTCTTTTGTTTTTTGGGCCAAAAGTCAAGTGATCGCTCGCGCCCTCCTCCTTCTCTCCCTCCGCTGAAATGAACAAGGAGGAAATGGCTGAGGTTGTCACGAGAATTAAACTCGGGTTTTACGTTGCTGACCGAGTCCCATCAGATGTTCTGGTCTTCTGGTGAGCTGGACCAGCGATCCATGGTTTTATTGTATTTTATTAAAACGTTTTATTAACATATAAACACATAATTTGCAGCGCGGCAGCCAGCAGCAAGAGAAGAGCTGCAGGAGGCGGAGCAGTTGTCAAGTTCACCAGAGCACGGGGGGTGGCTCTGAGGGGAGGGAGCAGAATGCTTTCCCTGTTCAAAATATCCAATGGTTTTGTTCCTCAGCAGAGCCCACGCCTCCAGCAAGAATCGTTTTAAAATGGAGAGGTCCCAGACCCTAGTCTGAAGCGAAGTGAAGGACAGGGTGTGGTTTTAACCAGGCTAGATGCAGGTGGCTCTTTTCCTGCATCTGGTGGTGTAAATGTCTGTGATGGTGGGGAGACTGACTCCAACAGACTTCTGTGCAGCCTTCACCACTCTCTGTAGAGCTTTCCTCTCTGCAACTGTGCAGCCTCCATGCCACACGTTGATGCTGGAGCACAGGATGCTCTCCACTGCACACCTGTAGAAGGAGGTGAGGACTGGGCTGCTCAGACCAGCTCGTCTCAGCCGTCTGAGGAAGTAGAGTCTCTGATGACCTTTCTTGATCAGGCTGGTGGTGTTGTTGCTCCAGCTGAGGTTATCATTCAAGTGTACACCCAAGTATTTGTAGCTGGAGACCACCTCCACCGCAGATCCACCTATGTTCAGTGGGGTGTGGGTGTGTTTGTTCCTTCTGAAGTCCACAATCATCTCCTTTGTCTTCTTCACATTCATGTGAAGATTATTCTCTTTGCACCAGCTCTCCAGGTGTTCCACCTCCTGTCTGTAGCTGGACTCATCATTATCTGTGATGCATCCCACCACCGCTGTATCATCTGCAAACTTAACAATATGACAGCCTGGATGTGTGGCTGTACAATCATATGTGAGCAGAGTGAACAGAAGAGGGCTCAGCACACATCCTTGAGGAGAGCCAGTGCTGAGGGTGATGGTGGAGGAGGAGAAGTTGTGGATCTTCACGGACTGTGGTCTGTTTGTTAAGAAGTCTAGTACCCAGTTACAAATGGAGGGGCTTAGTCCAAGTGTGGATAGTTTGTCTATCAGAGTTTGGGGGATCATGGTGTTGAAGGCAGATGTGAAGTCCACAAAGAGCAGACGCACGTATGAGTCCTTCTGATCCAGGTGGGTGAGAGCAGTGTGGACCACAGAGGAGATGGCGTCCTCTGTTGATCGGTTCTTGCGGTATGCATATTGATGAGGGTCCTCGTTGATGTTGACGGTTGTCTTGATGTTTGACATGACCAGTTTCTCAAAACATTAAAGAGTTGTAGACGCGCATCTAACGATTTACTTAGTTTCCTTCAAATCCATCCAGTGGTACATGAGATATTTTGCTAAAGACAGACAAACACAGACACATTTAAAACCTTATCACTACACTGATGTGTCTATGACATGATGTTGCATGCTTTGTTTCCAACAAAGATCATATCTTCCAAATTAGCACACCGAAACAGTTTTATTTTTGAAAAGGGCACGGTGAAAATAAGAAAAGGCTCGGTTAATTCACATTTTCAGTTTCATTATGTCTTAAAGGTTGTAAAGATCATTTTAGCTCTGTGAAAGGAAACAGAACGTAGAAGGCGTACATTTAATGTCTGCGATTGAGTCATGTCAAGCATGTGCATGTTTGCGTTCCTCCATTGTCGTCACATATTGTGGGTATGCATGATAAATATAAACCCATCCATTTAGAGACCAGCTGGTGCCCACCAACGTACTGTAAGGACTAAATAAAATATTTAACAGGTTAAACTATGACTCACCTCTGGTGCGTAGGAGCTGTTCATTCATGGGAACAACAGCTCTGATAAGATACAGACATCACACAGCTGATGGAAAAAATCACAAGATTTTTTATTTTTATTTAATTAATTATTTTATTTTGAAGTTTCCTATTAGAAAACCACCACTTTTTTTCTTCTTAGCCAGAAAAGTCCTAACAACAAATTCCAGTCTTCACCTCTTTCCCACAATTTTTGCACTGAATTTCTTGTAAACATCTTTGAGGTAAAGCAAAAGCTCCCACATTTTTGAAGTGGGGTTCTGTGGAATGACTTGGAAGAGTTAATAGCTTACCTGTTGTAGATTGCTGTTTGAATGGCCTCAACTTGGAGAAAAAAACAAACAAGTTCTGATCGGATTGACAAGCTAATAGCTAGTTTCAGTGGAGCAAAGTCCAAAGTGCTGCCATTTGAAAACAACATTTCAATCTCAAGAACATCTTAATGGTTCAAACAAACATTTGTTTTAAACCTTTACATCATCCTTAATTTCACACCACAGTTATTTACATAAAATAACTGCAGTTTGGAGAACTTCCTAAACAAATATATAATTTCGATTCGAATACAGGTAGTCCCCGACTTACGACGGAGTTCCGTTCCTGCGCTGCGTCGTAACCCGAATTTCGACGTAAGTCGGAACATACGTAAATACTTCACCTTATACATACTGTATTTTACCAAGCGCTTTGCCTATCCTAACACAGTACCCTACATAATTATCAAAGCACACATACATTTGGGAGCCATAATGAAGGGAAAAAAGAGCTAATAACCTACTGGTATGCTGGTGAAGTCGTTCCTCCTCCGTATTCTGTATTGCATTTACGTCGTAAAACCGCCGTCCAGCTTGGTCCATCCTCCGTACGTATTTGTTTACGACGTAAAACCGTGTTCACAGTACACACAGTAACAGTAAGTTGTACTATGTACAGTTTTGTTTTGTTTTTTGAATGTCCAGAGGACCAGACTTAGCTTTTTTAGAGAGTACAGGGCAGCTGTAGCCTCCGCAGCTAGTAAAACCGGAAACTGCGTAACTCGGCTTTTCGAAAATAAATTATTCAAAATAATTTTTTATTTTATTTTTTTAAATGGGAGGTGCGTCGTATGTGCAAATTTTGGACCGAGAGCACAGATGGTTTGAGAGGAGGGTGAAAGAAGCTGTTTATGTTAAGAGAGAAAAACCTTCTCTTAACAGAGGAGGAGGTCTGAGATTTCAACTTTCCAAGACTTATAACTCAGTTTTGGGGCTGATTCCCAAACATTTTACACCGGATGGGAGCAGAGGTGTCTTGTCTGTGAATTAGACTAGCAAAGTTTTTTGAGAAACCTCTGTTGTTGGTTGTGAGGTGTGTTTTTGTCAATTTACATACAGTTGTGTGTCTTCTGTCAGAGACCTCAAGGGAACCCCCTACTGTTAAGGTGTGATCTGTCAATTTACATGTATGTGTTACCTCAGCTTGCAATTTACATATGTTGGTGCGTGACTCCTAAGACTGTTATAACTCCACACGCACACAGTCTGCTAATAGAATTGAAAAAGCCCTTTGGATAGAGGTCGAAACGTCTTCTGTAACAAATAAAGTCCAGTTGTCTGTGGCATGTGTTTTGTTCCAGGAAAGCGTTTCCCTGTACAGCATGTCTGTTTACATACGGACATCGGATTTGTCTCCAGCTATGAATCACTGTAACTGTGAATGAGCCATATCTGTGTTGGAATCAGCAGCATTGGATAAATGGCTGCATTTACATTCAGGCTCACGTCCTCCACTGGGCTTTCGCTCGGGTGATTCACGATGACTCCCCCACCTCTGCTCGCCATGTAAATGAGCCGAGCAGCTGTTGAGGCCTGATCTCAGTGACGCTCCTCCCGCTAACCCGTTATTACCACATGTTCTTCTTGCCGCCACTGTCAGCGCCTGATGATAGTGCTGCTGCGCACACCTGTTGCAGCCAGAGTGCAGCCTTTTGTTACTCACAGATGCTCACAGTGTCTTAAGAAATGTTCTCAGGATTGTTTTTGAAACAGAGCTGAAGACACAGAACAAATTTAATTCTATATGGAGAAATAACTCTTTAGAAATCTGTGTTTGTAAAAGTTCCTTTTAATCCGAACAAAAACACTTGTTCGCTGCAAATTTGTGTGACATGCTGTTCATTTGGCCTGTGGGGCTTTTTCCTCTTCTAAATAAATTATGATAGGACTACTCATGTATTGAGAAATTATCATTGCAAACAAAAGACTAAGGATTAATAACAGAGGGGTTCTTACACAGGCAAAGATACAAACTCAGCATCCTGGATGCATTAACACATCCAAACCTCCAGTGGTTGAAAGTGTTTTAAACTCTCAATGTTCCTAACATTAATACAAACTCAGCATCCTGGATGCATTAACACATCCAAACCTCCATTGAAAGTGTTTTAAACTCTCAATTAGGGGTGCAACTCTCTCAGTGTCTGGAGAAACGATTCGATTCAAAATCGATTTTTCGATTCAGAAACGATTTTTGATTCAGAAACGATTTTTCCATTAAAATGGTCATAAATTTAGTTTCAGTTTTGTAACTGACAAGCTGAAAAGAATAAACAACATTGTAAACAAATAGAACATTTATTGAAAACAATAATTTTAAACTGAGAATATTAAACAACAATGTAAACAAATAGAACATTTATTTAAAACAATAATTTTAGGTTCTGTACTGTATCAAATTTTTTGCATCATTTGATATTTCATATTTATACCAAAAATAGGAACAAATTATACAGGAATGCATTACATTCTGTAAATTAAATTACCAGTATTAGGTTAGCTTAGTTGCCTGGACTTCGATATAACAATAAAAGAAAAATCTAGGAACAAATAATTCATCCATCCATCATCTTTACCCACTTCTTCCTTTAAGAGTCACAGGGGTCACTGATGTCCATGTCCAGCCATCACTGTGTGAGAGGCGGGGGACACCTGGACAGGTCTCCAGTCCATCATAGACCAATAATTCTATAT
>JBBPBX010000828.1:36398-47139 GCA_038048925.1 Garcialebias charrua
TTTAGAATCTATTCTGAATCGCCAGGACTAAGAATCTAGATTCTTTTTAAAAAAGCAATTTTTTTTCCTGCACCCCTACTCTAATAGGGGTGCAGGTGTATTTGTTTACATTGTTGTTTCCTGCACCCCTACTCTCAATGTTCCTAATATGTACATGGGCGGCCGTGGCGTAGTGGTAAGGGCAGTCGTCTCCCGATCGGAAAGTTGGCGGTTCGACTCCCGGGACCCGCACCATGTGTCGTTGTGTCCTTGGGCAAGACACTTAACCCTGAGTTGCTCCCGGTAGGACTGGAAAGCACCTTGCATGGTAGTCTGCCGCCACCGGTTTATGAATGTGTGTAGCATTCAATATATGTGTAGCACTTTGAGATTTTCAGTAATGAAAAGTGCGTTATAAATTGACTTAATTATTATTATTATTAATTATTATTATTATTATTATTATTATTAATATTAATGCAAACTCTTGAAGTGTACCTGTAATTATTATTATTATTATTATCATTTGTGCTAGTCCAGCAGGACTAGTAAGCACGTGACCCACATATAGAGAAATACTTGTTTAGCATTCCCATTTTCAGTTTGGGTTCAAATTTAACTTTGCAAATCCAACACATCACACACTTTTGAACTAACATAAGCAAAGAAATAAAAGTGACCAAATGAATTTAGAAGAAATCCTCATTCTTCAAATCCTTGTGTCCTTGGGTGTCCTGAAAGGCGCTTTTAAATAAAATTATTATTATTATTATTATAAATCACAGTGGGCGTGTGACCAGTGGGGATTTTAGCCTTTTGGCAGCTCAAGCACCCCTAAATTTGAACTTGGCATGCCTGAAAATGTAAGTAAAAAAAAAAAAAATACAAAATTGGCAGTTCTGGGTTTGGGGTTCTGTTTATTGCATTTATGATTGAATGCAACAAAATGAACACATTTTAAAGGTAACAGATCATTTTAATACTTTATTTGTTTACATAATGCCTTTAATTGATGGATGTCTGGCCCCTGAGCTGCTGGCTCTCAGTAACTGTGCCCCCCTAAGCAGTGTAGTTGAATAGCTCTACTTTAGAGGATAATACAGTTTATTCCATTTCCAAAACCTAAACTGAGTCTGAAAAAATGTAAAAGATGATAAATCCCTGCGGTCGACCTCATGAGTAGCTGAATACAACAGTGATAAACAGGACGTACCACATGTTCATCTGTACGAAGGTAACTGCAGGTAAATCCTCCATTTTCCATCATAATTACATTGTATGTTTAACGGTTGAGCAGTTAACACTAAACTGATTTTGTACAAAGTGTTTATTAGGTTGTGTAATGTAAAGCAGAGCGCTACATCTGTAGCATCTTAGCTAGCTCATCTCACATTTCAGGTCTCTCTTGTAAATGAGTCCCCGAGGCTCAATGGGATTAACCTGTATAAATAAAGGTTGAATGAATGCATTTGTATTGCACGCCACTAGCTTAACGCTACTTGTTGTGCCGAGCTCTCTAGAATAGTTAATGAATCAAGTGTTTACTAATGTAAAGATGTTCAACAACCTATTAAAATACACCAGAATGCAGGAAATGGCATCTACTTACATACATTTCTGGGCCAGGACTCTCAGACCCTCCCGTGTGGCTCCCCCTCCACATTGTGAATGTTTGTGATGCCAGTGGCCACCACGTTGTTCAAGCCAAGAGCCCCTGCTCACCTAAATATACAGAGCCTAATTAAATGATAGTGTCCATAAAACTAAAACACATAGGAAGTGTCCACACAACTAATACTACAATCATTAAATTCAACAATATTACAGTTGCATGTTTTCTTGATATCGCACAGCCCTAGAATGATAATTAATCCCAGAATAGCAAAAAATCCCATCTTCTATCATCATGGGTGAATCTAAGTTTAAAACTGAAAGGTAGCAGGCAGGATGCATTACTTTAAGAAAAATCATCTAAAGACATTCTTTTATAAACAGGCTTGATGTTTTATGTCACAAACACTGGTTTAATAGCATATTTTAGGATTTTATAGGTGTATGGATGTTTTTATGTACAAGTAGGTTTAGAGGTTCGATATTTGAGATCAACATGAATCCACTTCATGTGGTTTTTCAGGAGCTGGATGTTTCTGTCAAGAGGAATCAGCTGAAGAAGGAAGAGTAATGAAAGAGGATTCCGTTGCTTTACCCACGGGGGTAAAACGTCTTTTTATAGCCACTTACATCAATACATTTCCTTCCGTCTAATGCTTCATAACCTTTCATCTCCTTTCTGCTTGGAATGATGATGACTGGTTGGTAGCAATAGAGATTTTTTTTTGTTCTAATGTTTTACATAATTTGAACAGGTTGTATTTCAAACTATTTGACCCATTATATTGAGAATGGAAATGAAAAAAAATAAAAATAAAAAAAATAAACAACAACAAAAAAAACCCACAAAAATGCAAACTTTTATAAACCATGTTTAAAATAAACAACAACAAAAAATTAAGAACACTTGGCATCAATTTAAATAATTTGTAATTTTAAAAAGGCTGCATCAAAGACAAAAAATAATCTAAATAAAACATTAAAACTCCCCCTTCCCCTCCTGCTTTCATTATGCTGTAAAGAATATAAATTTAATAATTTTAAGATAAAAGTGTGAATGTTTAAATTTCATATACACTATCGAGATCCACCCCACCCCCCATACGTTTTTCATCTTTTAACTCATTCCTCAATGCTCATTCGATTTCAACATTTCATAATTAATAACATTCGGGACATTCCTGGGAACTTTTGTAATTGCGCAATTTTGTTTTATTTAAATATTTAGCTTTGTCGGCCATGTTTTTCTCATTGAAAATGGATGGAGCTCTTCATTTCCCTTTGTGCTGTTTAAAAACTTTTACTGCTCATTTCAGCTTGTGTTCTGCTCCAGAGGTTTTCAGTGTCTTTGCTACCGTAATTTCAGCTTCCTTCAGCTTCTTTCTGCTCATTTAAGCTTTGTATGCTTGTTTCAGCTTATTTAATTAAATTCAGCTGTTTTCTACTTTACCCTTTAGGAATTAATTTTGGCTAATTTGAGCTTTTTTCTGCTTTTTGCCCTTTTCTTCTTCTTCTTTCCTTACAGCCTCTTTCTGGTAAATTCAGCTTTTTTCAGCTCATTTCAGTTTCTCTCTTACTAATTTCTGATTTTTGTGATTTATTCAGCTTCTCTGTCTATTTTCAGCTTATTCTTATACATGTCTGCATTATTTAGCTTTTCCTACACATTTCTGCTGCTTTCTGCTTTTATTTTCCTGCTTTCAGCAAACATCAGCTGTTTGAATCCAACTGTATAAACAGTTTAGCGATGAAACCTTTTTTTTTTTCATTCAACCTTTATTTAAAAAGATAAATCACATTGAGCCTCGAAGACTCATTTACAAGTGAGATCTGTTGTACAGACAAATGAAGTGGTGAAAGTGACAGGTTTTGGAGGCAAAAAAAAAAGTTCCTAACCTGCTTTTAATCTTTGGCTGGAGATTAATAGCCTGAAAGTGAAAAAAAACAACCTCACACATAAAAACCACATAATGATGCCTCATGCCTACATTCTGTTTGGGGGCGAGGGTGGGGAACGCAAGGGCGGTGAGCATGTCCAAAGACAACTCACAGAGGCATTGCAAGAGTTCTGATAAGAGTGGTAAATCACTCAGTTCACATAGTTCCCTCTGGAGAGATCTGTACACCCTCGGGGGGCAATCTGATAACAACTTTTTTTTTTTAAACAAATTTATTAATTTCAAAATACAACACAAAACAATCCCATACATGAGACTACCGGTATGCAATATAAAAATAAAATGAAGGGTAGCAGAATGAAGAAAAAATCTTATTACCATCCATACATCTGCCCCCTTTTTCAAACAATCAATTCAAACAAAAGATCATCGACAAGTAACAGAAAAAAAAGAACAACTATAATTATCAAATTACAATACAACACATGCTATACTATTTCATATATATTTTTGCAATAATTTGGTTTTGATCATTTTCTTAAATGTAAACATTGATTTTGCATTTTTTTACTTCAGTCTCCAAACCGTTCCACAATCCAATTCCCTGGATTGAGGTTGACCGACACTTCAAACTGGTTCTATATTTTGGTTTTACAAAAATCTCTATTTCCCTTAAGATTATACCAGCTTTGACGTTTAACAAAATGTATTTGGATATTCAATGGTAGTTCATTTTTATGAGCTATACATAACTGACATAATATTATAATCCACTAAGTCATGGAACTTCAATAACTTCACCGCTTTATTTTCTATATTTACATTTACAGAATCAGACGTTTTTGGTTGACTTCCAAACTGAATACAGAAACACTTAAAACAACTTTAATTGTTAGGTTTAACTTTGTCAGATTAACAAACAGATATTGTCAGATTAACCATACAACAAATATTTCAAAAGTGCTCCTCAGGCCAAGTGTTGTATTTATGACTTTAAAATCTTTTCAATGTTTTCTTCCTAACTAATGTGTGTTTCTGGTTTACTTGGCTGATTTGTTGTGTTCTCTGAAACAGAGCTGTCTAGCCCCACAAAGCCAATAAGAAGTGAAAATGTGGGCGAGCCTTTGATTTTCTGCCAGACAGGGACAAAGTCGACGAGCAGTGTCCATGTGTCGCTTCCATCTGATGCTCTGCAGGGTTTACACTCGTTCCATCAACGAGGGACTCACTTGAAGCTTTAGCACATTCTTTGAAGCTGCAATGAAAGATCTGATGCTCGAAAAATAATTTGCATGTCTTTTAAAAACTGGTTTAGAAATCGTATCATGAATTTAATTTATGGATTATACAATCCAACTCCTGCAGATGCCATTTATCCCCATGCAGAGGCACTGAAGGCCATGAAACCCATCATTAGGCTGCAATGGGCGGTGGCGTTACATAACTGTCTGACCACTTACCCCTGTAGCTGTGATTGTTCTTATAATAGAAGCAGCGTTCTTTCTAGCTCACTGTTAATGAGATGACTCTTGACCCTCCAATGCACTGTGAAAATCTGCACTAGAATAGACCAGTTTATTCTGTAACAAGATATCTTTAGCATCTTACTGTGTAAATACGCTAATTTCATACAACAGGACTCAACTTTAAGAAATGAGCTTTGCGCGCCATGGGCTGAATAGTTCTTATTTAAAAGGAACACGTTTCTCTTGAGGGAGGTAATAAGAATTTAATTTCCCCTAAAACACCAAGTAGTCCTGCAGGTGCACTGTTGACGTGACTCTGACTGTTCATTGTCGTAAATACCCGGCACAAAGAGCCGCTCAGGAAACTGCAAAACCTTAATTACATGCATCACCACATGGCGCTATTAGGCGATGCTAACTAAAGCTACAACTCCAATCTAAATATGGGCTTCGCATACAAAGGGTTAGCGACAATCATCGCCAAGGAAACTAATGCACTGCCCCCTTTTGTGTGTTTGTCCTGTGCTGTGGATCAAAAGGAAGTTGTGTTGCGCGTCACGCCGCACAAGAGATCAAAATGTTCTCACCATCAAAAAGGTGCGACAAGCTTTTCAAGGCCCTAAAAGCACACCCCGCTTGCACCGTAGAGTGAAGAGGTTGTGCAACGTTAACCGTTTTGAGGTTGTTGGCAAAGGTTTGAGGAGCCAGAAGAAGGACAACTAACTTCAGAGACAAAAAATGGTGCACAGCAGAGAAGAGGATTGACATGCTCAACAGAGAGGGCAAGATGAGAAAGCAAATGTGCTTTCTAAAGAAGGTGTCTGATTTAAAAACATGTCCCCTGTCATTGAGGGATTTAAATGGGGAATGTAGTTTTCGAGCTGGGTGTTTTTCTGGACTGAAATTGAACAGGGAGTGCAAGTACAGGTAGTCCCCGACTTACGAGCACATCGACATACGAGGTTCCGGACTTACGCGCTGACTAACGAACAGTAAAGTTGTACAGAACATACAGAAAATACAGCACTGGTATGTGTTTTTAGATGAAAGTGTGTTAGCTAACCGTTTGTAAACAAAGTTCTGTGCATGTTTATGAACCAGCATGTACGTTTGTGTTGAAAAACGGGTGTTCGTAGTGGCGCTAGCATACATTTTCCGACTTACGACCAAAAATCCGGACTTACGAGCGACACGTGTTTCGGGTTCCGACATACTATATTTCGTCTTACGAGCACCTCGCAGGAACGGAACTCGCTCGTAAGTCGGGGACTACCTGTAAACCTTAATGTTTTTGAGTTACATTGTACATAAGAGCAGAGGTAGTTTTTATTTATTTTTGCTTGTCCGAGGCGATGCAGAGTAACACACTGTGGCGAGTTGAGGGAGAAATTTTATCCATGACCAGATGCAAAAGTGGAGCCAGGGGGTGGCCAATGGTGGCCTTGATCTCTGTAGATTAGTCTTTGGCCACCCCAATCATTTGCGGAAACTAAACTTTTAAGTAAAATAAAAACTGGAAATCATAGTTTCCTCAAATGATCAGGGTGGCTAGTTTACATATAATTTGTGGTGGTGGCCATCTTGGATTTTGACAATGACCTTTTTCATGCCTCATTGCAGCCACACACCAGAATAGAAGTAGGCTCCTCTCTTACTTTTCACGTTGTCCAGCTCACAAGACGGACAGAGGGTATTTCCAACTCCCTTCTTCACTCTGGGACGGGGACAGTTAGGCAGACATGGAAGTTTAGCTTTTTATTTTAACTCCTGGAGATTGCTTGTGGCCCTCTACAACTAAACTAACTTGCTAAGTTAAATAGATAGTTGGGACACTTTGAAGTAGGGTTTTGCCCCGGAGCAGGTTCATGTTTGACATATGAAATCAATAAATGCAAAAAATAAACAAACCAATTTTTTAAAAATTATTTTAGAAAGTTAAAAAATACAGTTTATGAACAGTGACAACCGGTATTTTGTTTTTTCCTTCCAAGATGTTCTGTTGAACATCATGTTTCAATTTGTCTTGAAATAAAAAAAAGGCCCAAATCAGATAGAACTGCTGATGTAGCCTAAAACAGAGCTACAGCTCCAAAATTTGTTCCTGCTGACATTTAAGGATTCTTAATTTTCTTTTTAATTAAAATCACTGAACCCAAACGGATTGACTTGGCATTTTTTAAATCCAAAATATGAACGTATACGGCATATCTTGCTTTCCAATCTGCATCAGATTAACTTATGTAGGGTTTATTTTGTTGTCATCCAACTTTTTTAACTCAAGGTTTTGTAAACTAAAATGAATCACTGGATATCTAAAACACATTTCATCTATAAATTTAAACTTTGATGACAATAAATGAACTAATTCTATGTAAAACACTGACTGGTTTGAAGCGTATATGTTTTATGTAACATGTAAGGAATCTTAAACTGAAGAGTTTCTGATAGAATTGGGCTAGCTTCAAAAATATGCTATATTAGTTTAATTTAGCTCAGAGATCTGCTTGAGTTTTAATTATGTTTCTGTGGTATTAATAAACAATAAATATGGGCCTGTCTAAAACATTTCACACATTATGCTTATATCTTTCTGACTCAATTCGTCTTTTACTTTTTATAACTAGAATATTTCTAAATATAATTTTATGACAAATATTAAGTTGCAACATATGTATCCTTCGTAGTCTACTGTAAATAATACATGAAATGATAATGATCTACATGACAGCAATTAGTCTGATCTCGATCTAACCACCACTTTAACTGTTACTCAAGGCAGATAAGAACGTTAAACATACTCAGCATAGTTTTCAAACATTATATAATACATCTATCTGTTTTTACAAACACTTGTTCATCCAAGAAACTGATTTTGGAGAAAAATTCAAAGAAATCAATTTTGTTCTCAGGATATTTGCACATTATTGTAGGAAATAATGGTCTTGGTAAAAAATGCTTAAATGCTTTTGTATGTAAAATGAGATGCTAGTGTGCTTTAGTGAATATTCATTCATAGAATATTGCTGAATGCTCTGAAGAAACAGTTTTTTCTTAGAATGCAGAGTGTTTGCTCTCCGTTCCAGGAAAACACTTTTTTTTCATTGCCCTGATGGTATATTGGCACAGCATTTTATAAATGTCTGCTTCAGTCAGAGGAAAGAGCAGCAGAAGATCAACAGAATATGTAACGGAGCTGTAATTAAAGTGACAGTGTGTCAGCTGAGAGCATGAATATGACCTCCGGACACCGTGTTTCATAGGTGTGCTATCACACAGGTTTCATGACTTGTCCTTTTCTGACTCAATTTTATTTGTGATAATTTGTGTGTTTTACTTATGCTATTAAAGATAAAATACAGCACAGATGTGTTGGTGCAGGTTTTCGGTCATCCAAAACATAACAAGTCCTATAAGACAAGAAAGTTCATTCTCAATAGTATCAAAAGTCCTATAAGAGTTTTAAAAAGATGATCAGAGTTCTTCTTTCCTTGTTTTTGTGGAGACTTTTCACTTCACATCCAAGTAACAATTTAAATTGAAGAATGCACAAGTTCCTTGTCCAAACACGTCAGCTTTACATCAATTTATTATGAAAGCGACCAAAACATGTTTTATGCATACTAAATAACAAAGACCCTAATGACCCTCAGGAGGGGAGGACAGGAGAGTGATTAAACCACAAACAGAGCAGCTCGCTGCAGCTTAAAATCTTGGAAAACTAAAATTTTCAGATTAAAATGATAAAATCTTCTCCAATGAGGTGCAAACAAACAATAAAGGGTTCACTTGCCTTTTTAAAAACACCCAAGAACAGAAGCTAAACAACAATGCATGTAGTTTAATATATTATACATTTTTATCCCCCCCACTTTTTACATTTTGGGACAAACATCTACTTTTAATTTTTGATGAATTCCCCACATTTTACTGAAAAATGTCAACACTTTCCCTTCCTTAGCATAATGTTCTCTTTAAAATGTTATGTTCATGATCTTTTATTGAATAATTTTTCCTTTTTTTTTTCAGTCTGGTAAATAAAAACCTGCTGGATTAGCTTTAAAGGTTAGCTGATTGTGGTGCAGCAAGCTGAGATGTATGGTATTCAAGACAATGACTGGACAAACTAACTGTTTTAAAAGTAATTTTTAACTTTGTTCCTTTACACCTATCTTTCTAAAACATTTAAGAAATCTCCTTTTTAGATTTTTATTTGAAGGCTGAAGCTCTTCTCATAAAAATAAAAAAACAACAAAAGACGAACAAACCCGTGATTTTTTGTATTTATTTATGTTGTTAAAATACATATGAAACAATTACAGTAAATGATATCCCAAATGCTTACTTTTATATAGTTACAAAAAGTTATCACAAACTGTACACGTCATGACAACGGTTGTGTTTTGTTCTTGATACAGATTCAACGATCACAGCTCTAGACTCCTAACAGACAGAAAAACTAAGTTGGAGGTTTTCCAGTTTTCACAACTATTACAGAACATGTATAAATGTGATACTTGATCACATTTCAGAGCTTTTCCAGTTGTCACCAAACAGTGAAATACATTTTGATTTCTTTGTTTCCATAAATTCACAACATATTCTTAGGTTTGACTTTTCAGTATGTACAAATAGTGCCATTGACAAGAACAACCCCGTTTCCCAAAACTTTGGTGCTCTGTGGGGACTGCAACTGCAAACAGAATGCACACATCCTTGGATTTCAATAAATCTGCTAAAACCCCGTTTCCCAAAACTTTGGTGCTCTGTGGGGACTGCAACTGCAAACAGAATGCACACATCCTTGGATTTCAATAAATCTGCTAAAGAGGCAATCAAACTGTAAATGATAAATGGACTGTACTTGTATAGCACCTTTCTATCTTATCGATACTCAAAGTGGTTTACACTACAATCTGTGTCCTCATTTACCCATTCATACAGCACTTTACTAGATCTATACAAAGCTAATGGACAAATCATTTTAAAGAGACTAATCAGTGCTTTATCGCTTTACTGTATTTTCCGCCGTACACGTCTCACCGCCCTATAAGTCGCATCAGTCCAAATATGTCTAATAAAGAGAAAAAAATCCATAAAAACGTTGCTTCGCTGTATACGTCGCATATATTATGCGTTACCGCTTATGCATTGTGTTTGTTACGTGTCACCGCTGACAACCCGGAAATGTGGGCCGATGTTGTGCCAACAATAGATTGGCTGCCAAATGGCAGCTGCGGGAGCCTGCATGGGAGGACTTTAACAAGAATTTAACAAGATTAACACTTTAAAACAATTACTCGTTTGCTCGAAATTATAGCAAAGGTTTGTTTCATTCTAACTTTTCCTTAATAAATGCACTTTGATGGTGAAATCAGCTGCATTTCAAAAGCCGATACGCGGAAATAGGCACATGCACGGGAAGACTCGCAGTGCATTTCTTTAAAATTTAACAAGATAAGCACCTAAAATAATTGTTTTCTCGACATTATAGCAAAAGTGTGTCTCAGTTTAACGTTTACTTAATAAATGCACTTTAATGGTCAATTCAGCTGCATTTCACTGGGACGATGCAGCAAAATGAAGCTGATTTGATGGTTGCTCCAGGCGAGCTGGACAAAAGTGGCAGGCTACGGCAAGCCGATTGTGTCATTAAAAGCCACTTTTAACTATTACAAGACACAACGGCATGCCATACTACTCGAGTGCCATCTAGTGGCTGAAAATGGTAGTGTTGGATATTTTCAGTCAGAATTAATGAAAACAGTCATATCACAGCCAAAAATTGGT
>JBBPBX010000828.1:52162-74002 GCA_038048925.1 Garcialebias charrua
AATGTGTGTATGTATAGCTAAAATTTCAAATCAGCAAACATTTCCCATGTGTAGAAAACTAAGTATACATTTTATCATTTTTAATTAATTGATATTGATATTGATTCATCAGTACATTACACGCTACATCAGCCAAATGAGTGTCATGTCGTCTTATTTTGAAAAACCACGATAGAGAGAGTCCGCGAAAAATTTACCACGAAGTAGCGAGGCACCACTGTACTTTATATTTTTGCTATGTTTGGGTGTAACTGGGATCTTGAGTACACAATTTTGTTCCACCTCATGTACCACATGTGATGCAAATGACACTAAAGAACCTTGAACCTTGAATGGAGTGCCATCTAGAAACCCAAATAATTTTACTGTGCACATTAGATTTTATTTAACAAAAGTTGTCCATATCTGCTACAATCTCTTGACATCAACTACCTTTAACGAGGTGTCATGATCTCTGTTTGTTTATTTAAAAACGATAGATCTAATGTAAAACAACCAAAAAAATTGGGAAAAGATTAAACAACTTATCTGCATCACACTCATAGAAAACCATTTTATTGTTTTGAGTCTTGCAACACGACTTGTTTTTTGTTTTATGCTAGAATAAAACAGCATTTGGGAATCCTGCTTTACTGACACAAATTATGAAGATATAAGGAGGTAAAGTCTGCATTTGAGGGCTGCAGCTGTCAGATGATAGGGTCACATGCATGACTGTTTGCTAATTAAGAAACATTTTTCCTCTCTTTATATGTATTTTCAGTATGTATGTTGATGGTTCACAGGCTTTTAACCAAAAAAGTGTAATACCTGTTCTGCACCACTAGGTGTCACTTTAACAACATATCGAAGCACAGAAGAAGAAGCCGTGCATGTATTCTCGTTAATGTTACGCCGCCTTTATGCCCTTGAAATCTAAGCTCTTTCAGCAAAGAAAGGGGGAAAAAGTGGAATTAAGGAGAACTTTTCTGTACCTCGCCCAGAGCGTGCCAGTGTGTGATGGGTTTTCGCGGATAAGCCAACATTTCGTTCCAGTGATCTCGTCCAAGACCCACAGCATCTGGACCGGCTCGACACACACCGATCACCTCGTTGTGTCCAACCCTGTTACCAGCGAGACACTCGTGTTAAAACGGTTTGAATCCACAAAGTGATCAAATATTGTAACATTCTTACAATACAATACAATACAACTTTATTTATAAAGCACTTTTAACTTGAGAAGATAGTTTCCAAGAACAGAAAAGCAAATCTGCTAAAAAGTAATTAGCTAATTTGTCTTTTGTTTATTGGTCAAATATACCAGATACATTTTATTTCCAATATCTAGCAGCTGCCTTGATCAAGAACACCACGTTTAGATGCAGTTTAGTTTATTTACCAAACTTTTATCATCATACTTTTAGAAATTAACTTCACTCTCAACCAGATCGAAGGCCGATGGGTTCATCACATCATCTTTTTATTGCGTTGCAAAAGTCCTTTTGTTGTTCCTTTTACAGGAATGTGTAACTGTCGACAGACCAAACCACTATACTACCATCACCTGTTTTATCTTTTTTAATCAAACTACAGGTAGTCCTCGACTTACGGCGGTCTCGACTTATGGCGATTCGACTTTACGAACGCGTCCCATTGAAAAGCATTGCTTCTAGTTACGCCGTTTATGCGCCTTTAAATTTACAGGAGGGGAGGGGGGAGAGCACTTGGTGGAGGGAGTAGCTTCAGTGGAAATTTACTCCAGACCGCATGGTTTGGGCAGACCGGAGCAGACAGAGCAGAGGAGGTTAGGAGCTATGGACCGAGTGAAGCAACTGGAAGCTGCAGAACTCGGAGGAGCAAGAGCTAACATGGTAACAGACATTGCTGTAAATGCTGTGGACTGCGTGAAGCAGCTGGAAGCTGCAGAACTCGGAGGTGCAACGAGCTAACATTCTAACAGACAGAGACTAGCATACCAGTAGGTAATTAACTATTTTTTTCCTTAAAAATGGCTCCTAAGTATGTGGTTTTTGATAATTATGTAGGGTAATGTGTTAGGATAGGCTAAAGCTAGATTTATACTCGACGCGTCGCGCAACGCGCGAGGGTGTGCGCGCCGAAAGTGACGCAATATCACCGCGCCCCTGCGCGTAGACCCCGCACGTCGGTTTGGTGCGTGTCGCGCACCTCCGAATTTTTGAAACTCCGCAAGGCTAGTGCGCCCGCCGTGGGCGCTACTGAATTGATTGACAGGTCGGGTGGGGACCTCACCCGACAGCCTTGACGCTCTTCACCCCAGAGCCTGCAGCTGTCTGCGCCGCTGTGGTCGTGGAGACAGTGTTGCGACGCATGGAGGAATGTTTTGTGACACAAATGTATTAAATTCTCCTTCTTCATCTCTGATCTGGACTTTTGTTTTTTTACCAAAAGTTAGGTGATCGCTTCCTCCTCCGCTGACTCCATGCATTAAAACCGCAAGACACAATAACTGTTGTTCTACTATGATTTGCTCCTCTAATAAAGACAACAATTCAGCACGCGAGCGGAAAGCCTTTTTTTTTTGTTGTTGTGTGATTTCAAACAGTTCTTCTTCTACACCCTTTCTTGCAACATATGCACAGGTTTTAGAGGGTACTGCCACCTGCTGGTCCGTAAAAGAACAGCACTTTGTCATGCGCCGCCGTGCGTCAACTATAAACACAGCGGCGACACTGTAAACGCATGAAGCCGCACGGCTCAGTGCGCGCGCAGCACACGCGCTCGAGCCTGCGGACCAAAGCGCGAGTATAACTCGGCCTTAAGTGCTTGGTAAAATAAAGTACTGTACGTATGAAGTGCCGTTTGGACGTATTTTCTGACTTACAGCGATTTCCGACATGCAAACGGCCATAGGAACGGAACTCGCTCGTAAGTCGAGGACTACCTGTATTTAATATGGACTAAGAAGTTTCCCTTTTGTGTTTGATTATGTGTTTTTTTATATAGACAACAGTGTTCTTTTGGGATTTTTTTCCCTGAAAACACTCTCATGAACATTGTTAGTTATTAACTAACATTGTTAGTTATTAACTAACAATCAGATAAAATAACTAATAGTTAATAAGAGAGAACTCCTTTATGAGCTTCTGGTGTCCTGATGCACACGTTGCTCTTGATTGATTAATCAATACTACAGATTGTTGTGTAACCTTTTCATGCATGATGAGCAAAGCACCAAGCCACGATTCACTTCTGGAGACAGAGTTTGATAGATCGCTGTTCTTAAATAAAACTCTCTCCTGACTACGGTACTCTTTGATCAAAAAAATAAAATAAAAATCACAGCTCTACGCTGACCTTCAGATTAGCTTCTTGTCTGGATGGTTTGTTCATTTTAGCCACACAGATGTAAAATTGGATTATTTAAATAATTAACCTGCAACTTTTGATTCCCTTAAAAACTTTAAAGCACTTACCGATCATAATCCATCACCATGATGGACAGACTGACTTGTTCCACGTTTTCTGGAGGGATGTCGAAGATGATGGCCTCGTTGTATACAGGATTAAGTGTGCTTTTCTTGATTGTTGTTTTTCTCTTCTTCAGCCTCCGTCCGTTACAGACCAGGTACACCTTCACGTACGGGTCTGTCAAAGACAAATTCAGTGTTTTTGAAAGTCACTAAAGCATCACTCCTGCTGTTCTTCTTTCACATTTCTGTTCTAAAAGGCCTCCTGCTGTGTCGTTTTCAGCCAAGTCAAATTTGTGGCTTGCTCTGCTTTCATGTCGTTTACCTGAGGCGCCTGTGATGTCCATGGCTTTGAGGTTTCTGCATTTGATGACCGTTACGGTCATTCTCCCCGCTGTGGGCAGGTAGCACAACGAGTACATGATCTCTCCCAAGTCGATACTCTCCTGGGGGACGAAAGAGACGCAGCAGAGTTTAGCCTGTTTTGAAGTGCTTTGCTCACATTCTGTGAATCCACATGTCAAAGTCAAACACCTTTTAGCCCTTCAATGCACTTTACGAAACTTTTCTGAGAATTCTTGTAAGCACTTTAAAGTTTGAATGAATAATGCAGGTTTGCAGCCAATAGATTGAGTGATTCTTTGAACTGTTTCGATTCCAGCAGAAATATCTTGCCACCATAAGCTCTTGACGTTTTCTTTTAGCGCCACAAAGATTTCTTCTAAAATATTAGTTGTATATATTTATTTCAACCATTATTTTAAAAAGTATTGCAAACATTGCATTTGTACAGTTTTACAGTATTTCCTTTCCAATTAGATCAGAATTAATGTTGATACATTTTCTGGCTTTGAGCAGTTTTGTAAAACGTTGAGGGAATATTTGTCACAAATAAAAGTTACAAAAGTTTTCTAGTACACATGCATTATTTTCAATCATAATACTTTATTTTCAGGCAGTTATGACTGTGTTTATTGATTTTCTCTGTTTTGTATGAATAATGTCTGCTTTTAGGTACCGTATTTTCCGCCGTACAAGTCGCATCAGTTCAAAACTGTCTAAAGTGGGGGGGAAAAAAGTTGCTCTCCGTATAATTTGCATCTATTGTGTGTCACTGCTGACGTGTCGCATTTGTTAAGTGTCACCGCTGACCACCTGGAAACATGGGGCGGTGTTGTACCAAAAAATCCATTGGGTGCCAAAATGGTGGCCGCGGGAGTGTGCACAGGAGGACTTTAACAATAATTTAACAAGATTAACAAAAAAATAAATAAATATATATATATATATATATTTATAGCAAAGGTGTGTCTCAGTTGAACTTTTCCTTAATAAATGCACTTTAATGGTCAAATTAGCTGCATTGCTCCTGGGCGGTGCGGTGAAATGCAGCTGATTTAACATTTGCTCCAGGAGTTCCAGAGCGAGACGAAGGTGGCTTTGTATGGCAAGCCAAGTGTCTCATTAATAGCCACTTTTACCTATTAAAGCTGCAATATGTAGTTTTTGAACATGCTGGCACTTAGAAACATTTTGAACAGAGACACGTTTCTGGTCCCTCCTCACTCAGAGCCATATATGGCTCCACCTCGCTCGCGCTGCAGCCTGGAATGCTCCGCCTCCACTACGTCCCGTCTCAGCCGCTGCAAAGTTCTGTGATTATATGTTAATAAAACGTTCTAAAAAATAAAATAAAAACATGGAGCACTGGTCCAGCAAAACAAAAACACCCTGAAATCTGCAGAGCTTCACGCAGCCACGTTGGACATGATTTAATTCGCTCGTGACTTCCTCATTTCTGTCAGTGGAGGTCTGGAGGAAGAAGCGATCACTTGACTTTTGGCAAAAAAACAAAAGAAAAGTCCAGAGCAGGGATGAAGAAGGGGGATTTAATACATTTGTGTCACATACAAAACAGTTTTGCATCGCTTTGCAATTATTTCAACGAGAACCTGCGCGGCCGCTGCGGGCTGACAGGCGGGGGCGTGGGTTGGGTTAGGGGGTGAGAAGTGAGAAGCTCTGTTTTTATTGGCTGGTTAACCGCGGGGCGCTCTGGTTTTTATAAATGCTTTTATTACCACCGGGAGACGCCAGAGGACTATAGTTTTTTTCAGAGATTACCTATCAAACATCAATCTATCAGGAGATAGTGGCAGAGTGAAGAAATGTGTTTAAAAAATAAGTTACATACTGAAGCTTTAATGACACAATTTGTTTGCCATACAGCTCTAAGGCTTTCTAGCGGCTGCAAATGGTAATGTTTAATATTTTTCATGTCAGAATGAATGAAATCGTCAGATCTCGGCCAAAAATTGGGTTATAAATATGGTGGAAAAATACGTATATTAATCACCTCGGTGTACAAGTCACAGGATTTTTATGCAAAAAGGTGCAACTTCCATCCATCCATCCATCCATCCATCCATCCATCCATCCATCCATTATCTTTTACCTGTTTCTTCCATTTTGGGTCACAGGGGTCCCCGGCGCCCAGGTCCAGCAATCACTGTGCGAGGGGCGGGGTACACCCTGGACGGGTCGCAAGCCCATCACAGGAAGGTGCGACTTATACAGTGAAAAATATGGTATTTTATAAACGGTTTCTACAACTCTGCTGTTTTTCACCCAGTCATGGGGCCTTAAATCTGATCACATAAACTTGGACTCCCTCCAGCCCTATCTCAAAAACTCTGTAAAAAATCTTGGGATGGTTTTCGACTCAGACCTTAAGTTCGATAAACAAATCAGCTCCGTTCTCCAGAAGAGTTTCTTCCAGCTGCGGCAGGTTGCTAAGCTCAAGCCGGTGCTGTCCAGATCTGATCTTGAGACCCTAATCCATGCGTTCATCACAACCCGCCTGGATTATTGTAATGCACTGTATGCTGGGATCAGCGAGGCCTCCTTTACACGCCTTCAGCTCGTGCAAAATGCAGCAGCTCGGCTTTTAACCGGTACTCGTAGGTATGAGCACATCACACCTGTTCTCTCCTCCCTGCACTGGCTCCCCGTGCGAACTCGAGTCGACTTTAAAATCCTGTTGCTGACCTACAAATGCCTAAATGGCCTCGCTCCCCTCTACCTCTCCGAGCTGCTGGAACCATATGTTCCATCGCGGGCCCTGAGATCATCTGATCAGATGCTCTTGGCGGTCCCAAAAACACGTCTGAAGCTCCGTGGAGATCGAGCGTTTTCAGTCACCGCCCCCAAACTCTGGAACAACCTCCCCCCCAACATTAGACAGGCCTCCTCCCTTCTCATGTTCAAATCCCTGTTAAAAACCCATCTGTTCTCTCTGGTGTTTCATACGGTGTGAGCTGTCGTAGTGTATATATATATATTTTTTTTTACTGTGTTTTTTTTTTTCATTTTAATTTGTTCTTATACATTTTTATGTACTTTTACTACTGTAAATAATTGTTACTATTGGTGTGTGTTACTGTTTCTGTACATTTTTAAACTTTTATGCTGTGTGTGTGAAGCACCTTGGTAACAGTTTATCTGTTTTAAGCTGTGCTATAGAAATAAAATTGACTTGACTTGACTTGACTAAAGAGTAAGAGCTGTTTAGAATTGACTGTATAAGAAAAGTTTTATTACACAAAAACTTGTGCACATTTGCTTTTTTAGTTGATCCCTCAAACTCAGTCATGAGCATTTAAATGTCTTGCTTCTTTCTTTATTATTCTGCAGGTTGTTGGCTCTCTGAAATGGTTATACACTTTCACATTTCAGTGCATGTAGGCAGTAAAAACAAGTTGCCAAACACACCTGTTTTTGCAAACATATTTAGTGCAACATTAGAGTGTAGTAAATGGCAGCAACATTTAGATTCTGAAATAGTGGAATATGAAAATAAAACCTTTGCTTTAAAGCAGTTCACACAGTTCTTATTGTAATTCTCCGCGGCTCCGTGGTCTGCCTGCACTTGGGTTCAACATCTAACCACCAGATCTCAACATCCTACTTCAAAAAGTTCCAAATGCATCAGGTGCATTAAGGATAAAGACAGGGTAACTGCTTGACTGTCTCAATTTTAATTCTCAAGTTTAGAGGAGACATAGCAAAAAAAGTAAAAAAAACAACACAAACTGCAGAACTGCTGTTATCTGCTGCTCAGATAATTGAAGAGAAACTTGTTTTTTACCTAACTTCCTTTTAGTCTGTGCAAAACTAAAATCTGCAACTACTTTAGTATGCAGTTTATCACAACAAGTGCATTTATTATTAAAGCAGAGCTAAGTGTGACGAATGTGAGTGTCAAAGTAAAAGCATTTGGAGCCATTTTACCATTGTTCTCATTGAAGTGAGCTCTTATGAAGATATTACGGTATTAGTAGCACTTTATTGCTGCACTGTTTGTTTGGAATGTCACTTGAGATTGTGTTTACTGCCTCTACTGTTGGATATTTTTACCGTCTGTGGTTATTTTTATGAGTGCAAGAATACCCAGCAGTTTCTGGAAAATGTGTGTGGGTGTTTGGCTGATTAAACGCACTTCCCAAAGCATTTGAATGATGCAACGCGCTCCACCTGCTACTCATGTGAAGCAGCCTGACAAGTCAAATGGTGCAATATTTTTTGATCAGACCTTGCCAAAAACAGTTTCAGTGTTTTCCCTCGCCAACAGCAACATGTGATTTGTAGTAGTACCGTATACTGTATTGTTTTGTAAAATGAAACTATTGAAGTTTTATGATCTGGTAGAATATAATATTTTTATTAATGTACTGTATAAAGCACAGAATCAAACACTACCTCCAAATATTCAAAAACATATAGTAAAGAGGAAAAGTTGTTATAATCATAAGGGAACAGACATTTTTGTTAAACCACATTATAGAACAAGTTTAAAGGGTCGGTCTACTTTTATACAAGGCATAGGTCTATGGAATGGTATGGATAATTATGTTAAAAAAGCTAAGTCTATGTTTATATTTAAGAAAATTATTAAGAGTAAATTTTTGAAATAATATAAATGGTGAAAACTATAAGTACAATAAATCTGTAAATTGTTATAAGTTATATAATTGGTTCATGGATAATTATTGTTTGAATTGATTCTTTGAATTGATTTTGTTTTAAAAAGGGGGCAGATATAAGATTTTTTCTTCTTCTGCTTCCTTTAATTTTAATTTTTTTTTCTTAATATGGTTTTGTAAATATTCTTTGTGTTTTAAATTTGAAATGAACAAACAAATAAATAAATAAATAAATTTGTACTATCTTAAATGGGGACTCACTGTAGTTGCTGCGTGAATATCTTTCCACACTACTGCCTCCCTTGAAAGATCAGAGAGTTCAAAGAGGTTGTCCACCACGACCTCGCCGATCATGTCATGACTCGTGAACCGGTCAAAGTCGTAGACGCTAAAGTGCAGCTTCCGATTGCAAAGCTCGTCGTATGCCACGGGGAAACAGAAGGTCTCATCAAACGTGGGGTTCAGGTTCTTGCGGTGCACTCTCGTCTGGTACTTCTTCTTCCTGTCGGGCAGCAAGTACATCTTCACATACGGATCCGAGGTGCCCGTGAAGTCCTTGGCGGGCAGATCTAAAGCCTTGAGGATTCTCACAACCAAGGCCTGCTCCTCGTAGTCGTAACGGAGGGCGAAGCTGAGCTTCCCACATGTTTCCACATGCCCTTTGGCCTCATCCTCCGAGTCCACAGACTTCTGCTTGTACAGTTCAGGTTTAATTCTTCCAAAGCTCACTGTAGAGGACTGGCGGAGAGGCACCGCGTCCATGCTGAAGTCCACACTGGTGACATTCATCTGACGAGGCAGGTGGCGCCGGAATGAATTGTGCCTGTTGAAAAAGTTAGAGAGCATCTGGTGAATACTTTTTATGTACTTGGTGTTGCAAGGACAAACAGTAATGTTGTTATAGGTGGGGTGGTGTAAAGACATTATGAGCAGCCAGTATATCTTACTTGCAGTAGACAGCACTTGTAGGGTAAGAAAGATAGCAGATAGTCAGAGTTAGAGTTGCATTCGGGCCCAAAAAGTCTATCCCGGACCCATCCCCACACCATGGCCATCATTTCTGAACCCCACCCAACCTGATGAATTAACAGTAATTGCAGGTCTGAACCCGAATCCCCCCCCTCCCCCGACATTTTTAGTTAAGCTTTGACTGCTTACTGTATATACAGGTAGTCCCCGACTTACGAGCGCTCTGACCTACGAGCGTCCGGACTTACGAGCTGGCGAACGAGCAGTAAATTTGTAAAAAATACAGCACTTTTTTGTGTTTTTAGATGAAAGTGTGTTAGCTAACCGTTTGGAAACACGTTTCCGACCATGTTTATGAACTAATATGAACGTTTTTGATGAAAAACGAGTGTTCGTAGTAGCGCTAGCATAAATGTTCCAACTTACGAGCGAAAATCCGGACTTAATAATAATAATTAATTCAATTTATAACGCACTTTTCATTACTGAAAATCTCAAAGTGCTACACATATATTGAATGCTACACACATTCATAAACCGGTGGCGGCAGACTACCATGCAAGGTGCTTTCCAGTCCTACCGGGAGCAACTCAGGGTTAAGTGTCTTGCCCAAGGACACAACGACACATGGTGCGGGTCCCGGGAGTCGAACCGCCAACTTTCCGATCGGAAGACGACTGCCCTTACCACTACGCCACGGCCGCCACTTACGAGAACACGTGCTTTGTGTTCCAACTTACGAATTTTCGTGTTACGAGCAACTCGCAGGAACGGAACTCGCTCGTAAGTCGGGGACTACCTGTACTTATTAATGGTCGGCGGATGTGCGCGGCTGTGTAAAAGGGAGCAGAAGATCGGAGCTGAGAGGGTGTTTGTCCTTTTGTGGCCATCGAAGTGCATTATATCCCTGCTTCTGCCTGCATTCTGCATTATTCAGACATGGACCCTGCTCTGGCATGTTGGATATTTTGGGATCTCGTCTGTTTAGGTCGTCGGCTGCGCACATCTGCTGAGTGCGGCGGCTGAACGTCCATTTGGGCTTTAATGGATCGCTGCCTGGCAGTAGTCCTATCTGAAGCTTAACTGAACATTTTTAAAATCTCTTTCAAGGCCGGGCAGCACGCGGTCAAATGGCCGCGTGCAGCTGGTGAATGAACAGATTTTTGTTTGGCTGAAAACTGTCGTTCAAAGTGACAAGCTGACTTTTGCCTTCACTATCTTTTGTTGTGGGGAATGAAAGCCCATCTTAAGTATTCATATTTGCACCCATCTACCTTCTACTTCAGCAAATTTCAGCGAGGTTGACATCATCTGACAAAACTCTGGTTGATTCTCCAGTCTCGTCACCTAGCAACTGGCCCTCCTGCTTTCCGACAGTAAGACAATCACAGCAGTGGCACAAATTATGTTGTACGGGTGGCACTGTTGAAGATTAAACGCAACACTAAAGTGTAGTAAACAACATAAAGGGCTGAGTTTACAAGCCAGTGAAAACTCCAAGAGAAAATGTGCAAAGTACTCGCAAGAAAATGACCCGAATGGATGTTCAGTACTAATATTTTCTTGTAGCTCTGATTTCTCACCGTGTTGTTCAGTTTTAATACTCGTTCAGTGGAGATGGAAATGACAATTCATATGACTCAGAGTAAAAACACAATGCACTCACAATGATGCTTTCAGTTCAGACATGTAACTTATTTATGCAGCTTTTGAGAGCAACTAAACACAAATCATTTCTTCTAATCAGTGACAAACTGGGAGGCTGAAGCTACAGTGAGGCTAAAGCAAAAGTGATTTTAAGGAATCATCAGTTTTAACCAAAATATGGGTGTTTTACAACCCCTAACCAAGTTCATAAAATGCCTAAACTGAACCAAACAACGGCTAAAAGTGGAAATTATTAAAAAATGCATTTTTGCTTAAACTTGCTTTAAAAACAGAGTGAAAAGAAATAAAATGAAATAATGATCCCATGAAATACAAAGTACAATAGTCTTTATGGTGAAGGTCATGTACTTTAGTTAGTGATTTTTACTCCTCAGTGAAAAGAACCCAAAAGTACGAAATAGGCAGCCACGAGAGTACCGGTAAATTCAGTTCTCTAAAAAAATGAAAAATATGTAAATTGTCTCGGTTTTTCTCTTTATCATACAGGATACACTGGACTATCCTTTGCGGAAGTAAAATGAAGTTGCAAAATTAATTCAGCAGCAACTTGTAGTGATAAAAGTAAAAACCAGTTTAATACAGTGAAACTATAATTTAAGTACACCGAACACAAATACTGTATAAACTCAAAGTTTTAAGACTTTTTTACGCCTTTTTCTCTCAAATATTGTTTACAAATGAGTGTAAATCTGTGTTAGTGAGCACTTTTTCTTTGCTGTGATAATCCATGGTGTGCCTTAGTTTGACCACAGTAAAAGGCCACTCTAAAATATACAGTTTTATCACAGCACAATGCCACAGATGTTACAAGTTTTGAGGGAGACAGTTCAATTCTAGACAGAAAATACAAGAATGGCTATATTTACGTAGTTTTATAGACTGTAAGCTAATATTTGGTGTTGGAGTAGCAGAGAGTCATATCTAACACATACTCTGAATGCAGGCTGATCAAGTCTATGTTTAAAACCATTAACTACTGGAGTCAACCCTGTTTTTATTAGCGAAATATCTCATGAACCAATGGATGGATTTTAAGGAAACGTATCATTGATGTTTGGGAGTCAAGTCAGTTCAAGATGGCCGCCACAGCTAATCAACCATTTCCAGCATAGTTTCACTGCAGCATACACTCTTCACAGATCAGTGCAGTCAGATCGTCTTCGCTCTGCAGTTATTTTGATCCTTGAGACATTTTTTTCTTAACATCATCATCATTACTATACTGTAAAACCCAATGGTGCTTCTTACTAAAATAAGTTAGTTATTTGTACTCGCTTCAGCTTAATTGTTAGAGAAACTTTTATAAATTGAGTTCCAAAGCGAACAATATGACGTACTAACACACTTGCAATAAGTACAGATATGTTTATCGTTTATTTTTTGAGTATTGTTACTTTAAATTGTTTAAGTTGTGATCACTGATTCAGACCAAAGAAATAAACCCCCTCCTATTTCTGATGTCATCGCTGAGCTGTCATCATCAGGTATTCATTGTGCTTGAAGATCAGGTTGTAATTTTTGTTTGGGCTAATCTACGCTCTGCATCTGAGCTATCCTGTGAAGTGTAGTGGCTTTTTTGAGTTCATTCAAATAGTCTTGCTGAAGCTAGATGATGAGAGAAAGCAACTCTAACCATAATTGAACACAATAACTATCTAAGCATAATCACTGGACAGAACAGTGACAAAAACCTACGTAACTGAAATTATAAAAAAATTATATATAATTTTACCCAGAAGTCTTATCGAGGTCATGTGACTATCTTTGGGGATGGTCCTGGAGAGTACCTCATTGGTCATTCAGGTTAGACTTCTGGTCACATGATGACAGAGTGGGTGGTATTATGTAGGGAATTTGAAACCCTGAGCAAGAGGTTTGGAACATGTGGTTACCTCAGGGCATTCACCCTGTGTATCAAAAGCCCGCCCCCAATAGGGGTGGGAGCAGGGCATTTCTGTCAAAGGAAAATGTTAGCGGCAGGAAGATGCTGAAAGACAACAGGAAGTCTTTCAAAATAAAATATGAAGATTATGAAAAAAAAACATAAATTATCTGCTTCTGCATATAAAACGCAGGGTACAAAGTGTGAGAAAAAAGTAGGGGCTTATACACTGGGAATTATGGTAATTTGATATTTTTTTTATATGAACATGTAACTCTTTTAAATAAGTATGGACAAATACAGCATTTTAGTCCAACACAATTAACGTTTAAGTTGCAACATACTAAATAAAATGAATTAATAAACATATGCATTTGAGTTATTTTATCAAAATTGCTTTGGGCTCTTTAGACTCTTATCACATAATTGGATAAACTAAAATAGTTTGAGTTTAAAACTTCAATCTGTGCAATTGGTTTCTCCAAATTATTTGAGTTAACTTAACTTGTCAGGTTTTACAGTGTAGTGTGCTAAAGACAAGAGAATGGAGGTATTTTCACTTACTGAGAGCTGATTGTATAGGGATTAATATAATCCCCTGCCCAAACAAATCAATAGTTGCTAATAAACAGTACATCAGGGCTATTTTTATGTTCTCCTCTGTGTTTTATCTTCAACCTATATGATGGCATTTCTCAAAGAGCGTAACCACAGTCAGACCAGTGGGTGGGTGAAATCTAAAAGTAGGCGTTGAAATCTTTAACTCGGCCTCTGGGCCTCACCTGTGGGCGTGCGACTCATAAAGACCTTGGCAGCAGTATAATTGAACTAATGAGCCCAACGACAAGTGTCCATAACGGCTTCCTCTGAGAAAGCGATCACAGCTGCCTGGTGCGCGTCACCAAGAACTCGCCCTTCCACCGTGACAGCTCGCGCCCCACAGCAAGACTAATTATGGCCGTCCTGCTTTAAACACCGAGCTGGGAAACAAAGAGAAGCGAGTGCTGATTGTTTAATATCTGGGGTTTCTGCCCGCCGTTACCATGGCAGCTCGACTCAAACGAGCTAGTGATTATAGGGTTCAAAAGGCAGAAAGAGGACGTGCCGGATATGCTAAAGAGATATTTGGTGTGAATGTGCAAAGGCTTTTCAAGGTCACCAGTCAGGGATGATTTGCATGACACGTGGCAAAGTATCTCGAGGACAGAGGCAACTGCCAGATTCTCTGCACTCAGGGATGTCTTGGTGTAGCATGAATACTTTTATCAGATTAATGTCTTTGGGGAATGGGACGGCGCTTCTGTACCTGGAGGAAGACGTTGGCTCGGTGGTCTGCCTCTGGATTTTTGTAGGCTGTCGGCTGACCTTCTCCCTCAGGGCTGTTTGCACCTCTGCAGGGATGTCTGGCGACGTCTGGCTGATCTTCATGGCCGCCTCAAGGTGCTTCACCGACCTCTGTCCGTTCACCTTCACCTCCAGCAGCTGTTTCTTTTCCACCTCTGCCCCCTTGCACTCGATGACAGCAGGGGCTCTGGGTGGAGGCGCCTCGAGGAAACCCACGTGGAGGCCATTTTCGACGTGAGCCGACAGAGTCTTGCTTCTCCAAATGGGCCAGCACAGCTTCCAAAAAACAAAAAGAGAGACTACCAACAAGGCGAGGCCACAGAAACCCACGACCACAGCAAGGAGACTGATCGAGATGTCTGTTTTAACCCACAAGAAGACGACGGGGGGAATGAGGCATGCCAACAATGGTACAAGAAACAAACATGCAAGAAAGAAGGAGAAAACAGAAGAGAAAGCAAGCTGTAAGAAAAGCAGGCATGTTCAGCTTAAAGTCATACAAAACCACAGAGGAGGACGCAGCATCAGAAAGTTTCAAGCTGATAAAATCAAAAAAGGCGTTCAATACAGAAACAACTGGACTTTATTTGTAACCGAAGACGTTTCGCTTCCCATCCGGGAGCTTTATCAATTCAAAGAGCAGAGTTAATGCTTTTAAGGCTGTGAGAAGACACACACACCTACCTATGTAAATTGAAGGCTGAGATAACACACCATGCGTGTAGCCAGGGGGGGGGTTCGGGGGGTTCGAACGAACCGCCCACTTTGCCTATGAAGTCCCGCCTACAACTCCCGCACAACACAAGTTCTGTGTTAAAGGGGACCACACATTCAAAATTCACTTTTTAATGTTTTTTTACTCAACTTTGGGTATTTACTTCATAAAAAAACAGTCCAAAGGCCAAAAAAATGCACCCAGTGGTTTATTTACTCTAAGTAGATTTATTTTACTGTGATAAAAACGGCTCGTTTTTGAAATAAACTGGAAGTCAATCGCGCTTGTGACGTCACAGGCGCGAGGACAACCCACCCCAACATGAGTCCAGCCCCTCACCTAGCAACCCCTGGTTAGGCTCAACCCACTTCTGTATTAAACACATGACTGTTGTTTTTCATGATTTCATCTCATCTTTTGTTTATATGTTATTAATTTCATGTGTACAGCACTTTGTTGCAGCTGTGGTTTTTTAAATGGCTTTATAAATAAAGTATAATTGTTATTTTTATGTTTTAGTTCAATTTTTAGTGTATTTGCGATCGCTCCAAACGCGCAGCCGGCAAAAATTAAACGAGCAGACCCCCGACGTAGGGACCGGCGTCAACGAGCCCCTCTTCTGGCGCGATGGAGCGGAGCTTCAACTGTGCAGCCTCGCAGCAGCCTGGCAGAAGCCTCGCAACAGCGAGGACCTTCTCTTTACCGATTAATTTACGGGAGACACTTGGTGAACTTTGTGTGTCTTGACTGGAACAGCGATAACTCTCAAAGTCTCCGCGTGCAACGAGCGGAGCTGGCGAAAACCGGAAGAGGAACAAGCTAACATTAGCATCGGATTCGGGTGGTCTCATGCTAAAAGGAGCAGCAAATTGCGGCGCGCTCAGACGGGTTTCGGTAAGTTATCTTAAGCTAACACTAACAGTAAGTCAAATGAGTAATAAAAAACGAGCTAATTTTAAAACAACAACACATTACAGATACTGGCTGTTACAGAGGGCGTAAACAGATCGTTGAAGGGCGTGGACTTCAGAACTTCTATCAGAAACCGGTCGTTCAAAACGAAAGTTAAAACTGGCAGAATTAAAAAGGGTATAATTAATTATCTAAGAATTATTTTGTGTATTAAAATGAATTAATATTGTCAAGATAGCACACAGACATAACATAAAATTTTTAAATACTTACATGTGGTCCCCTTTAAGAGAGGTGGAAAGAGAAGGTATGGAGACGCCGCTAATGTCGAACCGGTTAACACCATGACTTAATATGTCTGTGATTAACACAAACTCCTTTTTTTTTATCCAATAAAAGACAAACGTAAAATAAGTTGAAATATTGTCCACTTCGACGATTCGAGTTCAACCAAGTGAGGATCGAACCCGAGTCGAGAGAAAGTTTGGAGTGGCAACCCAACGCGCTTCCAGTGAACCACCGAGACGTGTTGCTCTTTCCAGGTCCACTTTTTCTTTAAATGAACCATCCCTCATTAAATCCTGGCTACGCCCATACACATGTAAATTGACAAATCATGACAATACATATGTGTGTGTGTGTTATCTCAGCCTTCAATTTACATAGGTAGGTGTGTGTGTCTTCTCACAGCCTTTAAAGCAGCATTACTACCAAACTCTCCTCATTGAATTGATAAAGCTCCCCGGATGGGAAGCGAAACGTCTTCTGTAACAAATAAAGTCCAGTTGTTTCTCTATTGAACGCCTTTTTTGATTTGATCATGTCCTGACTGAGAATCTTCACCAGCATATTTCAAGCTGATATTTTCCTTTTAAATATGCATCATTTAGAGAACATTTGATAAAAATGAATAAAAAATCTCTGAAATTGCAGAAAGAAAAGGTAAAAAATCAGAACAGCAGTTTCCCTTTTTTTTCTTTCCACCTGTTGCTATCAGCAGAGAACTGAGCTCTGCAAGATGCGTAACAGGTTCCAGAACACCGTGAACTAAACGGGGAGTGATGCAGCAAAGTTTTAACGAGAACCATCCCCCCCCCCTGCACCCCCAAGTGAGAGAACACATAATCAGTTAAAATAACTTCATTGGATTTACCTGCGTATCCTTTACCTTGTATGTTGCTCTCCAGAGGGAAAATGTCCACGCATTTCTCCCGGTCTACGTGTCCGGCGAGACAAAGTTCTGTAACGATCTGGAGAGCCCTTTGGCACAGGGTGATGCTGTCCTCCGTCCGGACACTCATGTCTCTCCTGTTAAGCCATTGCACGCCGGTGGAGCCGGGAGGACGGCGGTTCATTTGGGCACTTTCTATGCGCCGCAGAGCGCAACCTGTCCGCTGGAGACGTCCTCATTCATATCCATGCGCGTAACGACAAAGAGATGCACGCCTTTCTCCCCCCACTCCCGGAGTTTGAAGAATAAGCCGGCGGGTAGCCGAGGGCAGCCCTCCCCACACCCAAACGCAACGCGCCACTTGTTTGATGGTGAATCCTTGCAGGTTGGGCTTTGGTAACGTTCTGTTCCCTGTTCTGCTTTATAAGCTCCAGTCCTCATGGAAACCTAAGGTGGGGAGGGGGGTTCTTGTGGCCCTGCAAACCCACAGATAGACGGCTGGGTGGCAAGGGGTGGGGGTTTCGTTTTCTGTCTGCAAGTCACATCAAGCAGAGGACATCCAGAGGACACAGTGTTCAGAATACTTTGAAATACTTTTAGATTGTTGCTGCTCCTGCTTAGAATAACGCAGCAGGCACTAAAGTTGCACTTCTTCCAAATAAACTACAAAACAGACTTTAAAACTAGATTCAAGAAACTGTCCATGTCTATGCTGGTGAAGATTCTCAGTCGTCCAGGACATGATAAAATCAAAAAAGGCGTTCAATACAGAACAACTGGACTTTATTTGTTGCAGAAAACGTTTTGACTTTTATCCAGGAGGCTTTTTCAATTCAATTCACTGAAAACAAACTGTGAGGGTTTGGAGCTTTAACAGAACCACGCACCATTATATGTAAATTGCAAGCTGAGGTTAGGGTTAGGGTTAGGGTTAGGGAATTGAATTGAAAAAGCCTCCCGGATAGGAGTCGAAACGTTTTCTGCAACAAATAAAGTCCAGTTGATCTTGTATTGAACGCCTTTTTTGATTTTGTCTATGTCTAATTTTTTTAAAATTAAACCTTTATTTTACCAGAAAATAAAATGCCATTGAGATTTCAACGTGGAGAGACTCACATAAAGAGAGAGAAGAATACAATTAAAATGTTTTATTGATTGGCGCTTGGGCCCCGGAGGAGGGCATGCATGCAGGTGTTTAGGGAGATAGATTATGGATATCTTCTAAAAAAACCTCTTTTTTAAGGGAGTCCTGGCAAAGTAGCAGCAAGTTGCACATGAAATTACAAAAAGGAAATAAAAAACGCGAGAATATGAAATGCATTACAGCAAAGAATAACATGTATATAATGGAATTAAGCACAAATCTCCTCCGTATAAATTTAATTTTTTTATGTGTTTATTGTTGTGTATTTTATTATTATAAAATGATTTTTTTTATTATTATAAAATGAATGAATAAATAAATCAAATCAAATTGCATAGGAAATTTAACTCTTAGAGCTGCCATGAATTAGGATTTATTTTGATAAATTGTAACGACGATATGGGTTCAAAACAGAATGTTAATTTTATAGGAATTCAAATTAAAATAGTTTTGTATATTTTTCCAGCAACTTCACTTCAGCACTTGGATGTTCATCAAATTCTTCTAGATCACCAATAGTTGTAGCCTATAAAAGAGTAGCCATATTTCTAAAACAATTCCAATCAGGGTCTTTGAAGCAGTAACTTACTTCTTCACATTTATTTATTGAGTTATTTATTTATTGATTGCTTTTTTTTGTGCTTGGGATAATCATGAAAAACAATTTTTTTTTTCAAGTTTTGGTACATTTTTTAACTCTTTTTTTTTTGCCTTGGTTTATTTATTTCAAGCTTGCACAAGGAAAACTTTGTGCTCAGAGATGTTGGCAAAAGCAAAAAGTCACTTGCTTTGACACTTTTATGACAGATTTGTTTAAATGTATGTATGCATGTATGTATATGTATCTCTGTTAGCCATAACAGTCATAAAAACATGCTTGTTTTGAATATTCTTTTTTCAATAATT
This sequence comes from Garcialebias charrua, assembly GCA_038048925.1. Lineage (NCBI taxonomy): Eukaryota > Metazoa > Chordata > Actinopteri > Cyprinodontiformes > Rivulidae > Garcialebias > Garcialebias charrua. The sequence goes on from JBBPBX010000828.1 coordinate 71,284, forward strand.
TCACACTGCAAAAAAATAGTTTCTAAGAAAACTCTGGCATCAAATTAGTATTAATTGGCCTCTTTTGACTTCTTAAAGGGATTATTCAGATATTTTAAGGTGGGCTGCATGGTGTCCCACTCCAGCTCCATTAGGCTCCCTCATTACACAGTTTAACAAAATGACAGCACAGACCAGTCAGTATTTCTTCACCCTCTCTCTCTTGCCATTCATAAAGAAGCCGGCTACTTTCTACACAGACACAGGTTTTCAGAAATGGAGCAGAACTCAGCTGTGCTGCAACACATTAAATATGTGATGGAGGTGTCCATGTCATTTACCAAACATAATGATTTTTCAGCTCTGACGCTACAGACGTATAGCCAATCAAATTCCCATCACGTGGATGTGCAATGTTCATGGGCAAAATCTAAAATGGAAGTAGGAAATTACTTCTGGATTTAAAATTTATTATTTTTTGCCTAAGCCAATGCACATGCCACCCCCTTTTTTTTTAAGAAAAAAAATTACAGTTTATTTTTAACTAAAAGATGGCAAAACATACTGCAAAGAAAAAAAATAGTTCATACGAGGTGGCTGAGTGGTGTAAGAGAAGGAAGAGTTATTTTTCTGATGAGGACATGGATAAACAACTATAGCAGTGATGCGTCTCTGAGAGCACCACAGACAGGATGTATTATGAATTTGGTATGTATTCTACTTCAGAAGTAAATGAAAACCTTTTATAAACCCAGAACAGGTTAAAATCTTCACTGAAATGTTTCATTCACTGTACGTGCCCCGAGAACTTGTCAAGTCTTACAGTGAAAGGGAAAGGTTATACACAACATTGGGCAAATGGACCATAATGCATAAGCTAATGCTAGTATCTGCAGCTATTGAGATTCAAACTAGTTAAAAATGCCTTTGATTATCTAAACGTAATATAAAATGTCTAATTTCTTCCTCTGATTGAGCTACAAGTCTGAGAAATAAGCAGAAAATATGTAAATTGACACGACCATTCAAGTCTAAATATGAAACATGGTGAAGAGATCATGCCATAAAGGAAGTCATATTCCAACCATTATACTGCTGCAGGGCTTGTTTTTATATGATTTGCACACAGTTTTATTTTTCCTTCTGAAAGTACCAGAAAGTCATACTCCGCTGCTATTTGTGCTTGCACATACACTAACCATAAAACCTTATTCAAATAATTGTCATGTGAAACTGAAGGTATATAAAGATTTTAAAAACTGAATTTGCATAAAATACCATGAAGTATTTTATTTTATTTTTTAGTTGTTTTGAGATTACATCAATCCACATTCTAGAATTGTGCCTCTCATGGTGACTACATGTTGGAGTAGCTGTTACTTTAATTCTGGGATAATGCTTTTAAAAACTTTTATTTCTCATTTTTTCTGGATGTAAATGGCTTTTTTCAGATGTTTACTTCCTCTGGATGCTGTACAGCTGGAAGGATTTTTACTGAAACATTTTTACTTTTGGACATTTGTTATGAAGCGTAACCATAACAACAAGGTGGTTTTTAACAACTGGGAGCAGCTGATTAACACCTCAAAGCTCAAATAATACCTCAAATACAGCCCCAAATCCCAAATGAGTTGTAAAGGAGGCGCCGTGGATGCATCTCCGTCTGCCTGGTGGAGGTGCTTGAGTGACTGACTGCTGAGATCCTGGAGCTGGCAGGAAATGTGGCTCATGACAACAAAAGGACCAGGATCATCCCCCGACGCCTGCAGCTGTCTATCTGCAATGATGAGGAGCTCAACAAGATGCTGAGAGGCATGACCATTGCTCAGGGAGGAGTTCTGCCCAACATTCAGGTGATCCTACTGCCCAGGAGGACTGAGAGGCCTGCTGAGTCCGGGTGGATCGGCATCACTTCACCACTTGCTTCTGCCGAGGTCGGACACTTCCCCTCGCACTCCGCTTTGCTTTGCTGCTTTGTCTGCCTGTGAAACTGCTTGAGCCTCTCTTGCATATCTTCCGATCCATAATTATGGACTTATTTGGCCAGTTGGTCCCTTAACACAGCTGGATATTTCATCGACTTGAAGACTTGATGAAGTGTCTATCTCTGCCGCCGTCTGTGGATTTTAAGGACGCATATTTAATTGGCTTTATGATAACTGGTTCCTGCTTTTTGGATTCAGCTGGTTGCCGGTTTTATCTACAATCAAGGAAGTCGTTGGCAGCAAATTGGGACCCGATCATGCTGCTTACCTTTGTGATGGCTTGGTTCGTGCTCATGTACCCAGACTCAATTGCCTTGGGCAGAATGGATCAGATCTCTGGGATTTTTACTCAACCACGTTCCATCGGTGTGACCACGTAATTTGGACATTTCTGAACCATTTTTGGACCAACACAGACTCAAGGTAGATGTCATTATGTTCTGCTTGTCCCCAAAACAACTGTGTGTTTATCTGAATCTGGCTCCTCTGGCTGGCCTTGAAGGTCACCTTATCTGAATATGCCTGGAGGACATGTACTCTGACTCTCAACCCCGCCCATGGGGGAATTCCATTGACAACCAGAGTGAACCAGCTGAATAAACATTCTGTCATCATTTCAGGACTCTTGGACTCTCATTAGCATTGACCTTGGCCATTCCCCGACATCCCTCGACAATGTTTACGTATTTCATTGGAGGGAGCTGGTTGATTATTCTATCCTTATCAGAACTCTTACAGTGCCCTCAAGAGCGTCT
>JBBPBX010000828.1:74087-92846 GCA_038048925.1 Garcialebias charrua
CGTCAGTATGTGCTTGTTTTTGGAAGGTGTTTTTTAATATTACATTTTTTTTCCTCAGACAAGAAGAAATATTTTAATAAGAATTTTTTTCACCTCCATTTCCTAATGTGTCCAGTTTAATTACTTTGTACTTTTTGTCTGTCTAAGCAGATCTCACTTGTAAATGAGTCTTCTAGGCTCAATGTGACATCTGTCTAAATAAAGATTGAATTAATCTGCAGCCAGTTTCTTAAGATCCGCTGCGTGACGAACCGTTACAGATCCTTCCTGCCCACAGCCATCAGCATCTAAAACAACTCAATGAAACTAGGATGATGAGCTACAACAACATTTAATTTCCCTCTGGGATTAATAAAGTATTTTGAATGGAATGAATTGAATTGCTCTTGGTCATGTTCAGATTAGCCATTAGCTGAATTAAACCTAATTTAACCAAACTGAGGTATCTAAAACGGGTAAAATATTTATTGTTCATAGCCATTCCACAGAACCTCACTTCAGAAGACATGACATATTGCTTTAATCTAATTATTTTCATGTAATGTATAAAATAACCAATATGTTACTCTAAGAAGCCAACTTTATAAAACCTGAACACAGTCAGTAGCATAGACGTCTGTCCAGTCTAAAGTTAGAAAGTTCATGGGTGATTGTTACTGTTTCCCCTGCAGATGCCCCAACATTTACCCAGCCCGTCTTCACAAGATGTTTCTCTTTATCATCTCCTGCTCCATACCAGCCGGGGGCACGAAGCTAGCCAGGGAAACTGGATGTTGCAGTGGAACGAGGTGAGTACTAACAGCCATGGTGGGAGAGTGACACATTCAGCTGAGGCTGATTCACAGTTCTTGAGCTGTGGAAACTGAGATGAAGGGATGATATCAGAAAGGGGGAAGAAAACTGAAATAGAACAGAACATTGATGATTAGGTATCGTCAATGGAGGCGGTTCTGGCTTTTTATTTTATTTTATGCATGCTGCACTGACGGCGCCTCCTGTTGTTTCCACCACTGCTGCTGCACGACATTATATAAAAGTTTATCATTTCAATATGCATCAAGATTTGTGTTTATTAAACACTTCCTTTTTAGGAGCAACTTTACATCCTGTTGCTTCTTTGCTTTCTGAGTTTATTGTTATAAGCTTTTCTTTAAATCCTGGTTGCCTTTACATTTCATTGTCAAAAGACTGTGATTAACTGGTGTTTTTGTGCCAAAGCTACTCAAAGGAGTTATTAGCCAAAAGCTTAACAAACTTCTGCATATTGTGTCTTGTGTTCATGAGGAAACTTGAGTGAGTGTTGGACAAAAACAAGCCAACAATCTTCAGCAGATGAAGATGTGAGTGAGGGAGAGAAAATGTGATTTTAAAAGCGTTACATTTGCTCTTGTTAAAATTGGGGGCACCAGGTTAATTAACTATTCATCCTTTAATAATCAGAACTCAGCCACTGAAGTAAAATTAGTTTGTTTCAGGGAACTCTATACTACAATAAATGGGAAATTACACAAATGAACAAGACCAAATTTGTCTTTAATTATTTTGTAACAACATTTCCAATCAAGAAACCATTTAGGGCAGTTCTGAGAGATGAACTCAGGTCGTGGTTAGGAGTGTAAGTGGTAGATACAAGTATCTGAAGGTCATGTCTTTAAGAAACAAGAAATAAATGCAGCAAACTTCCGACAGTGGACCCGAACAACCTCACCTGGAGCAACAACACTTCCAGTTTAATCAAGAAAGCTCATCAGAGACTACTTCCTCAGGCGGCTGAGACGAGCTGGACTGAGAAGTTCAGTCCTCACCTCCTTCTACAGGTGTGCAGTGGAGAGCATCCTGTGCAGAAAGAAAAGCTTTACAGAGAGTGGTGAAGGCTGCACAGAAGATGTTGAAGTCAGCCTCCCCACCATCACAGACATCTACACCTCCAGATGCAGGAAGAGAGCAACCTGCACCATGAAGGACCCCACTCACCCAGCACACACACTTTTTGCCCCGCTCCCCTCAGAACGGAGGTTGAGGAGCATTAAGTGTAGAACCACTAGACTGAGGAACAGCTTCCCTGAGGCTGTTAAACTCATGAATAAATAGCCAGTAATGTCACTTTAATTGGACATTGACGCTTTATTTGTGCTGCCGATTATCATGCTGCTGATTTCTTACCCATGAGCTGCTGTATTCATACCCATCTTTTTACAACAGACATGTTCAGGCTGCTGTTTAATACACCATACAGTATTATATTATATTATTACTGTTTATCGCGGATCTTAGATCCTTGTATACTTTATATCAGTGATCCTCTTTGTTTTCTTCCCAAAAGAGCCATATTAACAGATCAAAGTCAAGGGAGGAGCCACAATATCACCCCAAGTCCCTCAAATTAAAAAAATGAAACAACCCACCTATGAACAAAAAAGAAACACAGCCAGCACATTATCTGTTTAAACAAAATGTACCTTAGTACTGAGATGAGTGGAAGCTGTGGTGCATGTCCTTGACTTTCTTCATGTTGTATTTGTAATTTGTTGTTGCAGCCACACTGAGGCATTCAAGATGGGCATGGATCAGTCGGTTGCTCTGTTTTTGCTTGATGGTGTTCATGGTTGAAAATGTTGACTGTGTAAAAATTTCAGCTTTTACCCCAGTCCCATGAAGAAAACACAAGTCAACAATAATAATGAATACCAAAGTCCATGCTCAACAATTAATATTATTATTATAAAATTTATTCATTTCTTTAAAACAAAATTCTATATGCAATAAGAAATACAACCACAAATAAAATGAAAATGAATATGCTGTAATATGTGTACGGAGGAAGATGCCCCCCCGTCACATTTCCGCCGGCCCCCTCATGTAACCATGTCTAGAACCGGCCCTGTAAAATGCACCTTCTTCCATCACCGCAGATGACAGCAGGTGCGGAGATGCACACGGACAGTAGCTGATTCATCCGAGATTAACAGGACATTTTTTTATGTCTTTTGACCGGCGGGTCAGCGGACATGCGTGGCTGGTGATGATCAGCTGATCCATCTGAAGCTAACAGGATTTTTTTTTTTTTACCTCTACCACATGGTCAGACCTGCCTCCTCCTCAACAAGTAGATTAACACAATATTATTTGTAAAACTGCATAGAAGCACGAGCTGTCATGCGCAATTATTGCACAATTTTCATTCATTCATTCAACCTTTATTTAGTCAGGTTAATCTCATTGAGCCTCAAGGACTCATTTACAAGTGACCTGCGACAAACTAAAGAATGATGACAACAACAACAGTAGAGTTTCCTTAAACAATCAACAATAGACAAACATAAGAGAGAAATACAGATAGCAAAGTCCTCACTGACGGAACACTGCAGGTAATCATGTCCTGAGATCGCACGCTGTAGCTGCACTCACACAAAGACATGTAGGAGGAGATGTATGAAGGCAACAGACCAATAAGTGATTTAAAGATGTACTGGCTGAGCTGGCGTATTGTTGTAACCTGTCACGAGAGCCACCAATAAAGCATGGCGAGCCACACAATGAGTATCCCTGCTTTACATTATTTCAATTTTTGGATGTAACTGAGATCTTGGGTACACAGTTTCATTCCACCTCATATACCACATGTGATGCGAAGGACAATAAAGTCACCATGAACCTTGAAAGAGTCCTTCAGACATCTGCCAAATGTCAAGTTTTTATACAGGAAGTCACCTTGTTGGTACAAAAGAAATACCTGCTGCTGGAAGGAGAAAATTAGGCAACATTACGGTAGTTTTGACTTTGTGTACAGTTGTTAGCAATACCGTATATTTCACGATTCGATGGACTTGAATGAAACGCTCAGAAACAAATTATTGGATACCAAAGTTTTTGCTAGATAATCCAGGTAAAAACCCAACAATGTTCAGTCATGTCATCTGGACGGTATCTTTTATTTATTTTTTGCTGAGACGTTTCGTCCTTCATCCAAAGGACTTCTTCAATCTGAGGAGCCACCAAAACAAACTGATTCCCACAAACAGCATGCTCCATAGTGGACAAAAAATGTTTGATGGTTATGCTAATTATTGGATGTGGACATTAAACCGCTTAACATTTGGAATCAACCCAGTTCAGTACGCGTATCACAGCCATCTGACATTACCAAGCACAAAAATGTTTTGTAAAATTGTAAAAATCTGCAGGTCAAGATGAACTTCCTCCTTATTTCTTAAGGCTGGCTGCTCATATCATCACAGTCCCTGTGACTCACATCTTTAATCTGTCCATAAGCCAAAACACCATTCCGGATGCTTGGAAAACAGCCTTTGTTCTTCCTTTGCTGAAGGGAGGTGACCCCACCTCACTGAACAATTATCGACCGATCTCTAAACTCTGCATTTTAGCCAAGGTTCTAGAAAAACTGATAAACTCTCAGATCAAAAATGATCTGGACTCATTTAACATCTTGCCTCTCCATCAATCTGGTTTCAGGAAAAAACACAGCACAACAGCATTGGATGCTAAGGATTACTGTGCTGCACTTTTCTTAGACCTGTCTAAAGCTTTTGACACTGTGGATCATAACATCCTGTGTCATAAGCTCTCAGAAATCGGTTTCTCTGATCACACCATCGGTTGGTTTTCTAATTATCTTTCCAATCGGAGGCAATGTGTTCAACATAACGGTACTTCTTCCAGCTATTTAACAGTTAAAAATGGTGTACCACAAGGCTCAGTTTTAGGACCAACCCTCTTTACAATCTACATAGCTAATGTAGGTCAGAGCATCCCTGATGCATCCTTACATTTCTATGCTGATGATACAGTTGTTTATTGCCGAGCTAAAACAGTAGCTAAGGCTTTCCAGTTACTGCAATCCGCTTTTGACATCATTCAGTCAGATTTGTTCCGTCTCAAACTTGTCCTAAATGCTGATAAAACAAAAGGGATGTTTTTTTCAAGTAGGAAGTCGGTCCCAGCAGATCTTCCTCTGATTTTATCCTCAAATGGTGTCCCTATTGAGTTTGTTGATTCCTATAAATATTTGGGTATCCTGGTCGATTCACATCTCTCATTTAAACTCCACGTGGAAAACCTAGTGAAGAAACTGAAAGTTAAACTGGGTTTCTTTTTCAGAAATAAATCATGTCTAACACTGAATGCTAGGAAACGCCTTGTATCTGTGACTTTCCTTCCCTCCATTGATTACGGTGACATTCTCTACATGAATGCTCCTACAAGCACCCTGCGGATGTTGGATGTTGTCTATCATGGTGCACTAAGATTCATAACTGGTTGTGATTATCGTACCCACCACTGCACCCTGTATTCACTGGTTAACTGGACATCATTAACCTCACGCAGACTCTTCCACTGGTACATTTTCATCTTCAAATCACTTCTTGGTCTGCTGCCCTCATACATCTCCTCCTACATGTCTTTGCGTGAGTGCAGCTACAGTGTGCGCTCTCAGGACATGATTACCTGCAGTGTTCCGTCAGTGAGGACTGAACTTGGAAAAAGGGCCTTCTCCTACTCTGCTCCTGCTTCCTGGAATATCTTACAAAAAGATCTGAAGCTCTCGGCCCTGACCTCTCTGGATGGTTTTCAGAATCTGTTGGAATCCTGGCAAAAACCAATGCAGATATGTTCCTGTCTTTGATTTTTTTGTACATTTTTTTTGTACATCTGATGTTGATGTTCATAATTATTTAGTTTGTAGCAGGTCGCTTTCGCAAATGAGCCCTCAAGGCTCAATAAGATTTACCTGACTAAATAAAGGTTGAATGAATGAAAAAATAGCAAGACTGCTGTAAACTCACCTGAGCTCCAAGCTCCACTGGAATGAATGTACCCCTCAAGGATTGTTTCATTCTGAAAAATCAACCGGACTACCGTTACTTTAGTGGGTCAAAGGCGGATGTGAGAAGCTGCAAAGGTGAACTGACTAACCTCTTCGGACTTCAAGGATCTATCCGTTCTTAACAGACCGCCAAAGGTAAAGAGTCGCTGATTGTTTACCTACTGGACCTACGTCTAGCTGGAGACCGCACAGAGAACGTGTCATGGTTCTGGTTATACACTCAAGATAATTCCCTGAATATCACTTCCTCTATTTCCTTCCATACTCCATCTTTTCTTCCCTAAAACTTCTTTTTAAACTTATATTTTTTGCCAGTAACAAACTTTAAGAAATATGTGCCTACAGATATAAAAGTAATATGTCATTCTCATTACTTGTCTGTTGTTCTAAATTTGAATCTGTCGACAGTTAGCTTATATGAAATCTAATCAGAGCCAATCCTAATATATACATGTTTGATGTAATTCTATGATTCTGTTATTAAATGGTTCAGTTCTGCTGAACCAACATAAATAACGTTTCTTGTCAAATTACATCTCGTCTAGTCACATTTATTTATTTGAATCCTGAAAAAGAGAACTCGTGAATATTGATGATAAGTTTGTGTTAGATAAAATCTACTCACTCTTTCATTTGGAGTATTGTACAGTCCGTAAAACTGACCAGTATACATATGTATCCTACACTGGCATGAAAGGCAGCAGCTTTCAAAAGGCCTTTAATTTATCCCTGTATCTTCCTCTCAAGGCTGCCTAAAAGTTTAAATATGCAACTTCAAGTAGTTTTTGGTTAAGGTGTGTATGTTTGTGTGCTTTTCTATTATTGAATGATTCACAGCCAAGTCAGAGAAAAGTGAGTTAAAAAAATCTTCTTTGGAAATGGTCAGGTACAAGGACAGAGCTAATAATGTGTGAAAAGAGATGTTTCCACGAATCATACTCTGGAAATCTCGAAGAAACATTGCTAATATCCAGTTTACAGGAAAGTCTGGTTCCTTGAAAGTAAAAATAAAATAAAAATAGTTGTATTTTAAAGTCCTATTTTGGCACCATTACTATTATAGAATAAACAGATGCAAAGAACAATTTAATTCATAAGTTCATCATAAAAGCAGCTAATCTTTACACCTCTAGATGGTATTTGGTTTTAAAAGGACATTTTTAGTTTCCAGAAGTACCTTTTTTTTTAAATAAAGTTTGTTGATGCAGGAGATTATACAGACAGCAGTAATTCTGATTTGTTCTGTACCATTCATTAACTTATGTTTGTATTCATGAAATCAATTAAAAAAGTTACCGTAATAACTGCACTTTAGATGGTTTTAAACGTTTGAAATTAACTTTTAAAGAAGTGCCCCTTGACAGCGGATGGTTTTCTGGATTTGGACCAATTTTTTTTTTTTTTTTTTGCCAATTGAAATCATAACCATTTTTATCTGATTCTGGAATTTTTATTTTTCAAACCAAATTTTCAAAAGCGCAAAATCATAATCTAAGAGCAATCTCATTATCATCAGAGCCCACATGAAGTAAAACGACAAATAAATCTCTTCAGCAGACAGTTTAGAATGCTACACTGTCTTATTTGCATTATGCATCATTACCACATTAAAATGTTTAATTTATTAATCACTTTAGCTCAATCTTCCAGGCTGTTAAAGCTTCTCTTCATTCTCCCACCACAGCATCATTTTTCTTTCTTAGAGTGCTCAAATCTGTTTGTCAGAAAAGCTGAAAGCAGAAATCTGTTTGGCAGATGTCCAAAGTCAGGAATTAACCAGCAGACGGACAAAATAATGAACTGCTGCACTAAACTGGAGTCAACTAAACCCATTCAGTTCAATGTAATAGAAGCACTTGTGTATAGCTGACAATGATGGCTGCTCTTTAGGACTTTTGGAAGCTTTTTTAGGCCAAACTCACTCAAAGATTTCTCCAATCTACTGCCATTTATTTGGTTTATTTATATATTGTTAGTCTTTTTTTCCCCAGCCCTTTCAGCTTTAAACTTTCTGACAAAATAAACGTAAACCTGAAACGTCTGTCTCCTTGACAACCGGTTTAAATCATTGCCTTGGCAGCCAAATTGATGTCTTCTTCCTTCTAAAGCTCTCTCTTTGTCGGAGTGAGCTGGGACACTATTGTCTGGCTTTAAAATGAAAATGAAAACACTTAAATGGCAGTTTCGGGAAACTAATTAGACCACTAAAGGCAGGCAGCGGTGGATAATGAATTGTCATTTGCTGATTATGTTTATGCTAAAATCAAAAGGACAATCACTGTCTACGCTATTTGTATTTCTCTGCTGGTGTTATCGTTAGAAGCCGTGAGATGGTAGAATAAAAATCAAGCGCAGATTTGTGCCTTTTAGGGATAGGGATTTCAGAAATCAGGAGCAGCTTATTTTATAAATGTCTCCTCTTAAATCCATTAAACCAGTCAGAACAAACTATGACTCGTAGGGAGAAAAAGTACAGCCAGAAGCAACCTCATGTCAAAGCCTCATATGAACAACTGTACCGGTACATATTGTGAAAAAATATATTCTCAATTAAATGAGCATAGTACTTTGTACATTTTTTTATTAAAGAAACAACAATGCCTAAAATTTGTTGTCGGTCTATTGTTCAAAGTGAGGTATTTGTGTGTTTTGAGAGTTTTTCCTCTTTTCTTTAGGGATTTTTTCAGCTATGTGTGTGTTTGTGCAGGTAAACAACAATTATGTTGTAAGAGTTATTCTTTCTGACAGAAAATACTTCCTATGAACTGCTTGATTTTGTTTTGGTCCTTAAAGATATCGCCATGACGACTAATGATCCAGTGCTTGAGTATTTTTCACTGTTCCAGCTGACAAATACAGTAATAGTGCAAAGCATGGTTTGTTCCCTTATCAGTCAGTCACTCGGTGCAACATATTGCTATGGGAAATTGCGCCCCCGCGCAATTACCTGAAGTAATACACTCACGCCTTTATGGCCGGGGCGTCAGCGTCACGCCAGAGTCCCCGCCCTCTGGGTATTTAAGACGCGGACGCCCATCCTACTTTCTCCAAAATGCACTTCGCCGAGCTTTCAGCATTGAAAGGGCCAACTATGTTGCACCTCGTTCCCTTCCTTCAGGGAACATGAATTATGGTGCATTACTTTCAGTTCCCTTATCAGTCAGTCACTCGGTGCAACATATTGCTATGGGAATGTAATTCATTCACGCCCTTGAAATGCTCAGTAAAATGCCTTAATACGACAGGCATTTCCCAGCCGCTTTCTACAAGGTATGTAGAGGGCACAGGCTGAGAAGAAAATGCCACATGTAGAAACATCAACCTGATGTTACCACTAGACATATTGATGAAACACCAGCTAGAGGCAGCACAAACGTGCTTCGCTAGTGTGATTGCCCACCATCTCCTTCTTCCCTGGAAATTTGGGAAGCAGTAGGAAAAGAGCAAAGAGACCCCTTAAGCCACTGGCAAACCAGATGGCAATGTATAGGTAAAGAACCTAGTTCAAACACAGGGTGACCTTCCAGGTCCCACAGGGGCAAAAATTTCATACACACTAGGGGCACGTACAAGTCCCTTATCTGCTCCCTGAACAGACAACTTACTGGGACTGTCAGAGGGGGCCCATCCTGATGTTGGAGATCTGTTAGAGGAGAGGGGAACCCTTCCACAGAACATCTCCCAAGTAAACATAAACACCGAGGGTCTCCCGGGGGTCATTGTGTGTAGTCGCTGGTGGAGCTTGTACGGTTCTCCCCCTTGGTCAGATCTGGGGAGTGGGTGAGTGGCTCGTCCTGTTCAGGTGGCCCTGGGGACTCTGGGCTCAGGGTCCTTCTTGGAGTCTTGGGCTTTGGGGGCGGATCGCTGATGCTTCACGGTCGCTGCTGAGTGTTTTATTGGAGGAACCTTATTCACTTATGCATGTTCACAGCCACACACAAATGGGTGCAGGGATGTATATGTAGATATCATATGCAGATATGTAGATGGGTATGTGACTGAATATGAATGTATATGTATGTATACTGTATATATATTTGTAGGTATGGGTATGTTTATTTATGGAAATCTACTGCAAGGTCATGAATATTATTAGTCTTTATGCATGTGTGTTTTGTTGCTGTGTTCTGTCATGTGCTTTGCAGAATTGCGGACGGAGGTTGGGTGTGTTTGCCTTGTGCTCTTTTTGTGGATAATTGTTGTGTTTTGTTGTCTTACTTTCTATCTTTCCTTTCTCTCTATTAAAAAAAAGAAAGAAATTATTAAATAAATTAACAAATTTCAAGCGGCACTTTAATATAGTAGTCCCTCGCTACTTCACGGTTCGTTTTTCACTGACTCAATCTTTTACTTTTCTTTCAAAATATGATTGGACATAACACACAACTGGCTGATTGATGGATGAGCCCCAGGATCGGCATGGGATTTTTTTTTATTTTTATGAATTATTTTAAATTATTTAGCACCTGCTGCACCTGTGTGCAGCACACACTACAGGTGAAACTTCCTCCTCCCTCTCCTTCCTCCTCTGTGATCTCTGTTCTGCAGTAGAGAAGTGGGCGTGGCCAAGCGCAGAGTGCAGCCGTGGCAGGGAGCTGAAATCATGACATTCTGTGCTCTTTTAGAGCATTTAGACACATTCATTCATTCATTTTGTGGGAGTGGTGGCGCAGAGGTTAAACGGTGAGCTTGTGATCGGAAGGTCGCAGGTTCAAGCCCCGGTATCGACAACATCAAAAATGTGGGTGGGATAAGTGAAGCGGTCACACCTGTCTCCACCTTCATCTGCCCCACTCTGGGCCCTTGAGCAAGGCCCTTAACCCACACCATCTGCTCCCCCGGGAACCCTAGATATCAGCTCTCTACTCCACACAGAGGGCTGCAGTAGCTCGGTGGTCTGTGGTTGTGTCAGGAAGGGCATCCGGCATAAAAACAATTGCCAAATCTTCATGCGACTAGTTCGCTGTGGCGACCCCTAATGCAGGGAGAAGCTGAAAGAAGAAGAAGAAGAAGAAGACACATTCATTCAACCTTTATTTAGGCAGGTTAATCTCATTGAGCCTCGAGGACTCATTTAAAAGAGAGACCTGTTTACAAACTAAAGAACATTGATTAGAATATTGCAAGGCTGTGGGAAGGGTTTTAAACACCTTCATGGAGGGCTCGGTTCCATTAATTTTTGGTACAAAAAAGGCCAAAATAAAGACTTACAAAATGTTTATTTTGAAAATATACCAAGTAAATAATACGTTTGTATATAAATAAATAAAAGTGACCTATTTGGATGATATTTTAAATAAATGGCACTCTTTACAATAAATAAACAATAATAAAAATCTTGATAAATACAATTACAGTCAGAACCAGAACAATAAGCAGCAACAGACCTTTTTTTTTTTTAAACTCACAACCTCTTCTTGGACCTGCTCCCTCCTGTACCTGGAAAAGTTCAGAGTTCAGTCATCACAGACTTCTTAGCTAGAGGTGATCTCTGGTGGATTTCCCTGAAGAGGACAAGTTAGACGTGTTGCTGCTGCAGATCCGATCTCCGTGAAACAACGCCCAGACATAGCTTTGGATTTGTTCACATCTTTTAACAAGAAAGCCTTAATGTTCCCAAACAGGAAACTGCAACGATATGCTAGGCTACTAATGCTACGTGCTGCAAGACTATGCAACAATTAATAGCGCAGTGCTGAAACACGCTTAGGAACTTTAGCTCTGCGGTGCATAATCTCCCGTTAATAAAATTTAATGTGAAAAAAACAATTGAAATGGTACACGTGGACAAAACCGAACGTGCCATACTGAAAAGGTTCAATACACCCAACTGTACCGTTACACCCCAAATATATACACTAGTGGTGTAACGGTACATGTGGGTGTATTGAACCATTTTGGTATGGCGTGTTTGGTTTGGTTATTTTTTCACTCATTAAATTTAAGAGATTATGTGCCGCAGAACTAAAGTTCCTAAGCTTGTTTCAGCACAGTGCTATTACTGTATCTTGCAGCACGTACGTAGCATTAGCAGCCTAGCTCCTCGTTGTGGTCTCCTGTTTGGGAACATAGTCTTTCTTGTTAAAAGACAAGTGCAAATCCAAAGCTACGTCTGGGCGTTGTTTCACGGAGATTGGATCTGCAGCAGCAACACGTCTAACTTGTTAACGCTCTTGAAATGACATCATCCGAACGTGACCGTTTCTTCTACAGAAGAACAGCTTGGTTCAAAGACCGATAACAGCAGCAGCATTTAAACAACCATTATCCGGTCATTCAGATCGGTCCAGAGCAATAAGAGTTTTTTAAAGCTCTGGGTCTACGTCTGAATGTTATTGATGCGCCGGCTTTAAACATATGATTGAACTTTTTGAGCCCCACTGCCTACAACATCCCATCACATCAACACTTCAGCCAAAAAGTTGTAGCAGCACTTTATGAAAAAGCTAAAACTGATGTTGTCAACAAGTCCTGGAGCTGATTAAAGCCCTGCTCTGATGATGATGAGGACCGAGAGAGGATTTTTAACCACCTCAGAACAGACATGATGACCATGCAAAAAGAGGTATTGTTATTGTATTATTGTGACATAATTAGCTTTTATAATTTAAAAATTATCATCTTAGTAACTCTGTTTTTTATCGCTGTGCTGTTTGCCGTCTGAGGATGTCAACGAGATGGAGCTGAGTCTTCTTCATCCACCAGATCACCTCCAGGTAAGAATTCTGTAATGACTGAACTTGTTTACTTGGCATATTTTCAAAATAAACCTTTTGTAAGTCTTTATTTTGGCCCTTTTTTTTTTAAACCAAAAATTAACCGAACCGAGCCCTCCTTGAAACTGAACCAAACCAAAATGTGATTTTTAGCATACCGTTACACCCCTTACCCCTATTCTGTGCGTGCTACGGTTTCTGTAATTTTTTTAATCTCTTGATGTTGTTTGTGAAGCACTTTGATAACAGTTTATCTGTTTTAAACTGTGCCATATAAATAAAGATGACTTGACTTGACTAACAGACACTGTATATCCATCCATCCATCCATCCATCCATTATCTTAACCTACTTCTTCCATTTTGGGTCACGGGGGTCGCCGGTGCCCATGTCCAGCAATCACTGTGCGAGGGGCGGGGTACACCCTGGACAGGTCTCCAGTCCATCACAGGGCCACATAGAGAGAAACAACCATTCACTCTCTCACTCACACCTAGGGACAATTTACAGTTACCATTCAGCCTTACATGCATGTTTTTGGTCTGTGGGAGAAAACCGGAGTACCCGGATGAAAAGCATGCACGGAGAGAACATGCAAACTCCACCCAGAAAGGCCCCTGGACCGAGATTTGAACCAGAGACCTGCTCGCTGAGAGGCAGCAGCTCTACCAGTTGTGCCACAACACTGTATATATAAATACTAAAATAAAATACTTACTACTTGTACTACTATTCCTACTTCACAGTTTTTCACTTATCGCGGGGCTTCCTGTTATGGATCCCCTGCGATAAATGAGGGACTACTGTAATTTCTTTTTTATAACAAAAACCTAAACACAACACTTTTGTTTTCACACCGGTTTTTCATGAGCTTGACTAAAAGATCTACGGTAAGTCTTTTTCTATCTACTCAATAGGCTTGCAAACAAAAAACATCCTGTGGCATTGTGCTGTGTGATAAAACTGCAGACTTTATGCCTCATCCTCACCTAAAGCATATTGCGCTTCCAAAAATCTCCAAACGCACTGTCTGCTTGTC
The DNA here is from genome assembly GCA_038048925.1 of Garcialebias charrua. Taxonomy (NCBI): domain Eukaryota; kingdom Metazoa; phylum Chordata; class Actinopteri; order Cyprinodontiformes; family Rivulidae; genus Garcialebias; species Garcialebias charrua. The sequence goes on from JBBPBX010000828.1 coordinate 87,688, forward strand.
AACAGATGACTGTCCTCATCTAACGCGTCTGCAAGTGGGAGGAGGAGCGTGTTGGTCCTCTTCCGGTGGGGTGTTTGTTTATTTCCGGTCTCAGAAAAATGGCGGACGCAGTACGAAGAATTGCCTTGTTGTACTTAATCTACAAAGCAGCAACACGCAGACGCCGTGCACAACGACGATTCTGGATTCACCCCACATTAGAGAGTGTAGGAGTTCTGCCTTCCCCTCCAGCAACCTCAAGCAGCAGCTAATCAGCTGATTAGCTACACCTGCACCTGCCTCCTAGACCTTCACCTCCTGCTCTACTTAAACCACAACCAGACGTTCAGCCAACGCTCGAACATTGATTACCTTGGGTAATATTGTCACAGCCTCTGACTCCTAGTTTTGACTCGTCTGCATTAACCTGTTTTGCCTTTGCCCGTTTGTTCAGCTCCTGTTCAGTCCTGCCTGTTCACCCGTCTCCAAGGCTGCGTCTGGTTGCCAACCCTGCACACCAAACCCATAACTAAGGACTTCATTCTGGACATCTTCACCACTCTTCAACTTTGTCTGAACTCACCCACTGGACCCACAGTCTCTCCGGACCTCGCCCTCCGTAACCCATTACTCCGACGCCACCTGCAAACAAATTCTACAGTAAGGACAAATACTTCTATCAGCACAATTGTCATAAAGAATCATTGGACCTCAGGATATTCACCGCCTCCCCTCTTCTCTCCACAGCCCTTTCCAGTTCCTGCACTGTAAATAAAAAGATCACTTTTGTACTCGCTTGTCCTCGTGTTCTTTGGTCTGCCATTTGGGGTCATATTCAGCAAACATCATGTTAGAATGTTCGAGCCACCAAGACCCTCAAGGCCAGACCAAAGACAGTCAGAGGGACCAAGCAATATTAGCTCTACAGGCCCGGAGTGAACGTAACGAGCAAACTCTAACTAAACTTCTCACCCAACAGAGTGAATTTGGTAGCATGATACATGCTGTTGGACAACAAGTCGCCGCCATGACTACCAAAGGCCCCGAACCACTCCGTCCACCCGAACCTACTCCAGTTTCAGTACCAGCATCAACATACAGACATGAACCTGATGTCAGACCTACCGAACTCTTCATTACTCCGACGCCACCTGCAAACAAATTCTACAGTAAGGACAAATACTTCTATCAGCACAATTGTCATAAAGAATCATTGGACCTCAGGATATTCACCGCCTCCCCTCTTCTCTCCACAGCCCTTTCCAGTTCCTGCACTGTAAATAAAAAGATCACTTTTGTACTCGCTTGTCCTCGTGTTCTTTGGTCTGCCATTTGGGGTCATATTCAGCAAACATCATGTTAGAGAGGCGTCATGGATTCGGTGAATTTCACCATCTGATCCAGGAGCTGCGCGCAGACGAGGAGCGCTTTCAGCGGTACTTCCGTGTCACCCGCGCCCAGTTTGACGACCTGCTGTAAGTTTCTCCTCCATGTTTACCGCGGGATTTGTTTCGTCTGTTCAACGTTTCGCGCGGTGCCCACCTACTCCGTCCCGTCGTCGTTGCGTGATCACATGGCAGAGTCTCTCCTGATTGGTCCTGATTGTTTGCTGCTGAGCAGCGAGCTGAAGCGAGCTGTGGAAGCACGGCATTCCGTGCTTCCACAGTCGCTGCTCGGATGCGACGCGGGAGTAGGAAACAGCTGCTGCTCACTTTCGCGCTGCTTGTATGCTGTAGATGCGCCGCGACACGACCCGCTGCTCCAAGATGTGCGTCCCCCATAGACTACAATGTAAAGTGGCTGTTTCGGCTGCGCGAGATGCGTGCGGTGGGGATCCAGCATTAGAGTGGCCCTTTATTGTGGGCAGCCTAAAGCACACCAGTGCAGTGATCATGCTGTCTAATCAGCACCGTGATATGCCACACCTGGGAGGTGGATGGATTGGCTCGGCAAAGAAGAAGTGCTCACTAACACAGATTTACACACATTTGTGAAGACTATTTGAGATAAAGGCCTGTTGTGCACATAAAAAGTCTTAGATCTTCAGCTCATGAAAAATGGGAGCAAAAACAAAAGTGTTGTGTTTATATTTTGTTCAATATATCATCAATAGAGAACTATCATAATTAAGGTGGATTTAAAAAAGCAACAAATAATGTTATTCAAGCAAAGTCTCAGATCAGTTTTTGACTACCGGTAATCTATGTAAAAAAAAAAAAAGAAGTGTGTAAACAGTAAAACAAAAAACTTGACTGACAAAAATATAAATGTCTTATGGTTTTTTTTCAATTTCAGCCTTTTGAGTGACAATCCTAATTAAATGAATCAAAGACTTCTTTGGAAAAAAAAGTTATTTTTAGTCTGTCTGATACAGTATACAGTAAAATGCACGCTTTGTTGGCTTAGGAAGGACGAAATACATATAAATTGGAACGAAACAACTAAATATTTCTCCAGTTCTGCTTTCTTTAGACCTTAAACAGCATTTTCCTGCTGCAGTTTTTAATCTTTTTTGTGATTATTTGTAAAATCTGAATTCTTTAATTGAATACCAAACCAGTGTTGCTTTGCAAATAACCAAGTTTTAATGAAATATTTAGTCACTTTCTTAACAGCAGCCTGTCACAGAGACAATTTGTACTTGTTTCTTTAGCTAAATCTTTGACAAACACCAAAGTTAACTGTTTGACAGACAGAAAATATGTTAGCACCAACCAAGTAATTTCTAAAAGACCTATAAGCTGAAAACGAGTCGTATAAAAGCTTTCACGTCAGACACAACTTTCAGATACTGATCCATCTATTTAGGCCTGGCATTTTATTTGTACATCACTTATTCACTTTTTTTTTCAGTTTTTAAACACCCTGAAAAATATGCTATCAAGGCCTGAACCAAGGACTGGACGAAAAAAAAAAAAAAAACAGTTGCCAAAGTCAAAAAAGAAGAAAAAAATCTGTAAAAATTTTAAAAGATTACAAGAAAGAAAAGAGAATAAGTGTTCTTCATGTCAGATACAAGTGTTAAAGTGTTAACAAATCATCTTATACAGTATCAAGAAATAATGGAATTGTAGCTATTTTTATATTTACTAAGGTCAATTACATTTGTAGCTTTACAAGTTCATTGGTTCTAGATGCGCATCCAATTTTTATTGTCTGAGAGTTCCAATATAATCCATCTGTTGGATCATCATTACCCTTTTACCCTTTGTGGCAATAATAATGGTTGTTTTAAAGTATTTTTATTTAAAATGACATCAAGGCTAAACGAAGTTAAAACTTTTAAAATTTTGCATTCAGTTATCCCGATATGTGTGAAATCTGAACACATAGCAGCTTTCAAAGTTTTTTAATAGTGGGTTGTGCTTCATTGTGTTGGTTTGCAGGAGTGTGATAATGTCAAATGTCAGAGGAAATGTCAGCAAAGTGGCCTCCAACCCAGCGATGTTGATGTTTCTGAGAAAAGGTACAAAGTGTTCCCTCTGTTCCTCTCACAGGAAAGGCAGGAGCAACAGCTACAGTGGAGAACTTCATGTTTAGTCAAGCAGACTGAAAATGAGATGAAAAGTCTTATCAGGAGGTTTTTATTTTGTGACCCATCACAGAGCAAAGAGGGGAATTGGAAAAACAGTAGTCCCTCGCTACTTCGTGGTTCGTTTATCGCAGACTCGCTCTATCGCGGTTTTTCAAAATAAGATCGGACATGACACACAGTTGGCTGATTGTTGGATGAGCCACGCAATCGGCATGGAATTTTTGTTTAAAATAAATTATTTTAAATAATTTAGCACCTGCTGCACCTGTGTGCAGCCCATGCTGCAAGAGAGGCTTCATCCTGCAGCTAATCAGCTGATCTCCACTCTGCAGCGGAGAACTGGGTGTGGCCAAGAGCGGCAGAGTGCAGAGAAGGCAGGGAGCTGAAACCGTGACATTCTGTGCTCTTTTAGAGCATTTAGCGTTTAGAAACATTGTTTAGAATATGCTGGTGAAGATTCTCAGTCTTCCAGGACATGATCAAATCAAAAAGGCGCTCAATACAAGATCAACTGGACTTTATTTGTTGCACAAGACGTTTCGACCCCTATCCAGGGGGCTTTTTCAATTGATGATATGGATGCAGCATTGAGAACGTCCCCACCAACACCATAACAGAAACCAATGAGCTGATCTACAACTCAGCATCAGTGATCCTGGAGATGCTTGGCTATAAGAGCAACCATGTAATTCAATACCCATCATGGAAAAGACAGTTGGAGGCTAAAATCAAGATAACAAGGAGGGAAGTGAGCCAACTGTCAGAGCTCCAAAGAGGTGTGATGAAAAGATCAGTACCCAAGAAGATGCCCATACCTGAAGCACTCGAGACTGCCAAACAAAGACTCCAAGCCTTGGCCAGCCGCCTAAAGAGATATACGAGAGAGAATGAAGCCAGGAGGATTAACCAGCTCTTCTCCACCCAACCAGCTAAAGTGTACTCTTAATGGCAAGGTAATAACAACAGAGCAGACCCATCAAGGCTGGAGACTGGACAATTCTGGAAAGGCATATGGGAAAGAGAGGCGTCCTACAATAGCAATGCACAATGGCTAATCTCTCTACGAGAGGACCACAGCAACCTCCCTGAGCAAGCCCCGGTAACCATCACTGTGGCAGATGTCCAAAAAAAGAGTCTCGGGTATGAAAAACTGGACAGCACCAGGACCTGACATGATCCATGCCTACTGGCTGAAGACACTCACCGCCCTCCATGAGCGACTGGCAACCCAACTAAACCAGCTGCTACAAAATGGGACTCACCCTGAATGGTTAACTGAAGGACGCACAATCCTGATCCAGAAGGATTCCTCAAAGGGTTTAGTCCCATCCAACTATCGTCCAATAACCTGTCTCTCTACAACATGGAAGATCCTGTCAGGCATTATAGCGGCGAAGATAAGCAAGCACATGGATAATTACATGAGCACGGCACAGAAGGGCATCGGCATAAATAGCAGAGGAGCCAAACACCAACTCCTTGTAGACCACACAGTCGCCCGAGACTGCAAAACCCGACAAACCAACCTGTGCATGGCTTGGATTGATTAAAAGAAAGCCTATGACTCAATGCCGCACACTTGGATCATTGAATGCTTAAAGATGTACAACATCAATAGGACTCTAAGAGCCTTCATTGCAAACTA
>JBBPBX010000828.1:95118-116459 GCA_038048925.1 Garcialebias charrua
GTGCCCCCGCGTGATTACCTGAAGGAATATTCACGCCTTTACGGCCGGGGCGTCACCCCGCGTCGGAGGTACCTCCCTTTAGGTACTTAAGCGACTGACGCCCCTCCAACTTCCTCTTTTTGCCCTTCACCTCGCAAAAACCTGAACTACCTCTCTTCGCGGGACTTTTCTGCTGCTCCATCACTCAACTGGAGGTGAGCTTGCTCCCTACACAGAGCACACAGAGAATTTTTCCCTGCGTACTGCTGGACTAGCGAAAGCTAGTCCAGCACATTTCTATAACCTCAAAGTTTTTTCCTCTCCTCTCTCCACAGGTTGCTTCGCTCGACGACGTTATAACAACGCCACAACCGCTACCCCGGCTAACATCCTAGCGGGCTAGCCAGCAAAAGCGACACGATGGAGGAGACACTTGAACAAAGAAGAAAAAGGATTCTGGAAGGACTCGCTCGCCTTATCTCGGACATACCTCCGGAGAAAGGAAAGCAAAAGACAAAACTTCAAAGGAAAACCAGCAGGACGGCGAGTCCAACCTTGCACGCCTGTCCCAGCGGCTGTGTTTTTTCTCTCATAGCAACGGACACCCATGAGGCCTGTCCAGTCTGCCTGGGTATATTTCATGCAAGACAAGCTCTGGACACGCCCGATTCTTGCCCACACTGCAGCCAGATGCTGGATGCGGTGCTGCGGCATCGGGTGGATCTCGTGGCTAAGGCCATGGGAAGCTCAGCTGGACCACAGGACCCAGACACCACGGAGCACCTCACTCCGACCCCGGAGCTCGAGAACATGGCTCTACACGACAGCACGCGCGTCGAATGGGGCGACAGCCCTGACCCGCTCGCTCCCATGGTGGACCTAACAGTCGAGTTCGACACCAGAGGCATGATGAATGAAGACGAGATCTCCATCTCAGCCTCGGGCGAATTTTCAGCGGAGGAACCAGAGCTCGAAATCGAGGATCCGGGAGAGGACCTCTCCAGGACCCTGGTACCTGTGCTCCCTGAAACTGACTTCTCCATTCCTGCCCTGTTCGACCTGTGCCACAGAGCAACGGACGCGCTGCACATCCCCTGGCCGGAACCTCCGCCTCGCAACAGGTCACGAGGCTGGCAGGGAACTATTTTTATTCAAAACAGCAGGCAGCAACGAGGCAAAGGATGCCAGTGTTCCCGGACTTCCTCATGGAACTAACCCGTACCTGGTCTCAACCACGAACGCTCATGCTCCTTCCTCTCTCACAGTTCTTCAACATGGAATGGATGGATAAGGTGGGAATAGCCAACGTGCCTCAGATTGAGGACACACTGGCGTCACACCTAGCTCCCAAGTCATCCGGGACAAAACCGACTCTCCCCAGTAAAGCTTGTAGAGCCTCAGCGTCTCTTCTCGAGAAGTGCTACAGAGCTCAAGGACCCGCGGTGCACGCCATGAACGCGTCCGCGATGATGCAGGCTTACCTTGCGGAAAAACTCCAACAACTGCAGGTAACCTCGGATAAGCAAGCTGCTGCCGACTTACTGGATGAAGCCCGCAGAGCAACAGACTTCATGCTCCGCATGATGGGGACAGCTGCTGTGGCTCAGGCAGAGGCATGGCGGAAGTGGTCATCGCGATCCGCCACCTGTGGATGACGCTGACGGATCTACCGGAGGGACAAAAGGTGCCTTTTCTCCACCACTCAATAGAGACGGAGGGGCTATTTGGTCAGACTTTGGAGCGAATCCAGACCAAGCTGGACCAAAGGCGCAGGCAGGCTGAAGCTCTCAGGGTGGGCATTCCCCGTCGGAGTTTCCCCCCCCCCCCCCAGGGAGCCTGCTGGAGGCAGACCTGCACAGCCTCGGCACCGCTCGACGACGCGTGCGCCACCGCAGAAGCGGCCAGCATACGAGGAAGAACCTCGGCAAAGACCCCCGCCGAGCCAACCTCGCTCCGAGCACGCATGGAGCAAAAATAGGTTCTTCCCACGCCAGACGAGCAGGCATATTGCCTCCTCGGCAAACCGGGACACCTGACAAAAACGTGCCTGATGAACCAGGCCCACTTTACATTTTATACGACCTCCCGCCCACAAGGTAACGGGAATGTTCGCACCTTGTTCAGACTTTATTTGTAGCAAAGTACAAATGGCTGATAATTCTGTTGCATGCACAAACCATGTTCTCCCTGCTGTGAGTGACATCAAATCATGTATGTCGTTGCACATAAGCACGAATAAAGCTCATAAAACAGCACATCCCTGTTTTATTGACTATCAAAAAAACAACAAACAACACCAACACAAATAATTTCAACAGTACGGGCCTCTCTGGCCTGTCAGCCGTCATAAAGGGGGGGGCACATCCCCCTCCCTCACGGCTCATGGGGTGTTAGTCTATTCAATAAACCCCAGCAGGGTGCCTCAGGACCTGTCTCTAGAGGACAGACCCAGAGGTGTCTGCGAACAGACCCTCTTTCAAAAGTTAAAGTCAAAGTCAACTTTATTGTCAAAACTGCAATATGTACAGGACATACACAGGATTGAAATTGCATTTCTCTCTGTCCCTCGGTGCAACAGTAAACATTTAAACACTAAAACATTTAATAAACATAAGCATAAAATGAAATAACAAAAGTGTAATACTGTCCTGAGTTTTTTGCATAGTAGTATAAAAGTGTAAAAAGTATATCTATAAAATAAAATGAAAGTTCTGGCATTGACATTTGTAATAGAGTGACAAAGCAGCATATGAAGTTTATGTACACAGTATATGTATGAGGTAGTTGATATTGGTATAGAGGTAAAGTGGCATATGCAATAAGGCTAGTAAATATATATATATATCAGCAGTAGTGTAGATATAAAAAGTAGTGTAAATGTAAACAGTAGTAATAAATGTAAACAGTAGTATTGAATGAAAACAGTAGTAATAAATGTAAACAGTGAATGTAAACAGTAGTATGACTATAGGCAGTAATGTAATACAAACATTAGTGCAAATATAAGAAGTAGTGCAAACTGAATGAGCACATGACCGTGAGTTGAGTGAATAACCCGTTTTGATGACACAGAGTCCAGTGTTAAAATCTTTGTGTTGTGTGGTGGTGTGTGAAAGTTTTTTGTGATTAAGGCAGTACAAGTGGGAGGGAGGGCAGAGCAGGCAGAGAGTTTAGCATCCTGACTGCCTGATGAACAGAGCTGTCATTTAGTCTGCTGGTTCGAGCCTGGAGACTCCTCAGTCTCCTCCCTGAAGGCAACAGGCTGAAGCAGCTGTGAAGACAGGTGAGAGAGGACACGTGTTCCAGACCCCGCTCCGTTGTGAACAAGGGGCCGGTCCATACACTAACCAGACGAACACGTGACATGTTCACACCACAGGAGCGCACTTCAACAGATTCTAAGGATGGAGGAGTCACAACGGATGCCCTAAGGCGGCCACAAATTTCACACCCTCACAGCAGTGGCTGTGATCATGTTACTGTGTGTGTAGATGTATCGGAGTCGAACCAGATTTCTCTTTCTGATTTTGAAAGGAAACTGGGCTCCTTATCAACGAATGATTTTATGTCTGCCGGTCACAAAGGACCATCTCCACGTTCACACGTTGCAGCTGCCCCTTTATTATTCATGAAGGACATGCAACACCCGAGCGGTGAACGAGCAGCACGTGACTTCCCTCACAAAGCTGCATCAGACTTGCTCCCACACAACATTATCCCACCGGGTGAGACACCAATTGGAGTTAGGAGGTCTGCTCGTTTACAAAAACTGCAGCCCCTCAATCCAATAAATCCTATTTTGGAGGGAAATAATAAGTTCCCTGCTCCAACTCGATCTAATAAAATTAATAGACTTCATCTGTCTTCGACGAGACTCGATCAGTGCAGTCTGTTAACACATCAACGTGGAGGCCCTCTCACCAACCTGGTTGACCCTCAAAGGCTTACACAGGAAGTTAATTCCAACCGCTTGGGCCAGGAACTGGAATTAATTCCAGCCTGTTAGCTGAAAAGGACAGGCTGATGGCTTCGGGCCTACCGGAGAATGTGGTGAAAACCATACAGAATGCCTGTGCCGGGTCAACACAGTCTTTATACGCACAGAAGTGGCGTATTTTTCGAAGCCTAGTGCTCAGAAAGAAATATAATTTCTTATGCTTGCGACTTGGCTCAGCTCCTAACTTTCCTTCAGGATTTACTGGAAAAGGGTTGTTCTTATTCAACGATTAAAGTGTTCCTTGCAGCTATCTCTGCTTGTCACGAGGGCTGGGGACACAGGACTCCTGGAGCACATCCAATCATAATGAGATATATGAAAGGTGTGCTTCGAACCAAGCCACCCAACAGGACCTTGACCCCTGGTTTGGATCTTGGCCTGGTCTTGGGGGCTCTTTGCGACCCGCCATTCGAGCCTTTGAGTGAAATTAAAATAGATATTCTATCTTATAAAACTGCTCTTCTCCTGGCTCTTTGCTCGACGAAATGCGTGGGTGACCTCAACGCTCTATCTGTACATCCGTTATGTACCATATTCGCCCCTGACAGGTCAAAGGTCACCTTGAGGTCTAATCCCACTTATACTCCCAAGGTCTTGACTTTTAACCATAGGAGTCTAGACTTTGACCTCTCCTCCTTCCCACCTGCCCCTGTCCTTACTCAAGAACAGGAGAGACTAAAGGCTCTCTGCCCTGTGAGAGCTTTACGCACTTACATACAGAGAACAGCCGAATGGAGGGAAACAAACCAACTGTTCGTCTGCTTTGCCGCACCTGCTACAGGAAAGGCCCTATCAAAACAGCGCCTCTCACATTGGGTGACGGAGGCCATTAAAAGGGCGTACAGTAGCAAAGGTCAACAGGTGCCCCTGGAGTGCACGCTCACTCAACTAGGGGCTTGGCCACTTCGTGGTCACTGTTCAAGGGCGTGCCAGTTGCAGACATTTGCGCTGCTGCGAACTAGAGCTCATTAAACACTTTTGCAAAGTACTACAGTTTGGATGTTACTGCGTGTGATGTCACTCAGGCTGTTCTTTCTAATACACAATAGAAAGTAGCTTTGAGATGCCTACTGGTCAAAGGCAGACGTTCACACTAGCAGGCATTTTACTGAGCATTTCAAGGGCGTGAATGAATTACGTTCCCATAGCAAGTATGTTGCACCGAGAGACCACACTGAAAGGGAACTGAAAGTTATGCACCATAACTCATGTTCCCTGAAGGAAGGGAACGAGGTGCAACATATCTGGCCCTTTTCAATGCTGAAAGCTCGGTGAAGTGCAATTTTGGAGAAAGTTGGAGGGGCGTCAGTCGCTTAAGTACCTAAAGGGCGGTACCTCTGACACGGGGTGATGCCCCGGCCGTAAAGGCGTGAATGTATTCCTTCAGGTAACAATTGCCATAGCAAGTATGTTGCACCTCGTTCCCTTCCTTCAGGGAACATGAGTTATGGTGCATAACATTCAGTTTTATTTTACTTACTTACTGCCACCAGGCTTGTGACGTCAATTTGAACCCTGCACACTGGAACCGGTAATGAAAGCATAATGGAAACATGCACCGAGCCGATTAGAACCGTGCTGTACCAGTAATAAATGTACTAATGGAAAATGGACTTTAATGTTTTATGACCCATAATGACCCTACTTTGGAAACTCATTGAGTAAAAGATGAGGAGTCCTGCACATCTTGTAGTCCAGTATGATAGCTGCAGACTGATGCAGCAGCTCAGGGAACTCTCAATAGTTCCTCTGAAGAAAGGGGTGAGATATGCTGTCATAAGATGAAGTTTCTCCAGTTTTTGCAAAACAAATACGCTGTTGAGAGTTTTAGTTACAAATCAGATTTTTTTAAAGGACCAGGGATCTCATGTATCAGTGTACCGCTGTTATACTGAAAGTTGGCATATAAAAATTGGAAAAGTGCAGACACTGAAACATTTAGATTTATCAAATCGTTCTGTGCAACTTTCCTTTATTCATCTGGATGTACATAGAACTGAGCTCACATGAAGCATCTCCCGTGACACAACTTGATTTAAATATGCAAAGAAAAACGGATAAATTGTGTGATTCTCCCCTCTGCATGATAAAAAATGATGTCTAGATGCAGAAAAATTGGTTTTGTGAACTGTAAATCAGCGATGATCCTAAAGAAGTGGGGAGAATTTTATTTTATTTTTTATTTGCCACACAAGTAGTGATTGTGTGTGAAGCTGCGATTGTCATTGAATGGACATAACCAGGGGGCCGTGATCGACTGGATGTGCACTTCTGAAGCTGAGGCATTTCCTACTTTATGCATGTGCATAGTTGTGTTCAAACAACGACTCGCTGAACATCAACAGAAGGTTTCAGCCATGGTGAGTTTGATATACTGTATCTGGGCATCATATCAGAGAGTCAGAGTCAGTCAGAGATTCTTTATTGTCATTCGCACCGAATGTGGTACATGTGATGGAACGAGATTATGTACACAAGGTCCCAGTTACATTCAACAATAAAATGTAAAAGAAAAACAGCAATAACATCTAAGATATGAACTAAGAAAAAAATGAACTAAAAATACACTAAGCACTAGTAGCATAAAAACATTACTTCAAACAGCAGCACGAACATGAGTCTGTGTGAGCAGATGAGCACGAATGAACACAGCAAAACGAAACAGATCAGCAGTAAAATGAAACAGATCAGCAGCAACATGAAACAGATCAGCAGCAACATGATGTGATTGTTTTTTTCTTTCACAGTGATTATCCTGGTTAGAGATTCATGAGTCTAACAGCCTCAGGGGAGAAGCTGTTCCTCAGTTTTGTGGTTCTACACTTAATCAAAAAACGTTCAGTACAGAAACAACTGGACTTTATTTGTAACAGAAGACGTTTCGCTCTTCATCCGAGGAGCTTTCTCAATTCAAAGAGCAGAGTGCAGGGTGCAGGTGGCTCTCTTCCTGCATCTGGAGGTGTAGATGTCTGTGATAGGGATGGGGCCGATCCAATCCAGTATCTGTATCCGATACCAGCATAGTTTCAGTATCTGGTATCGGTTCCAACCTGCCGATACTTTGCGATCCAGTTTCAAAGAGTATTTATGTTCAATCACATTCTGTGACTGCTTTAGCAGTGTGTGAGTTAAACCCAATGATGACACTTTGGGCCTCACAACAGGAAGAACCCAAATTTTAACAGTGAACAGGAGGCAGGTATTCACCACACACATCCTTCTTACTCATGGTTCAGTTGGAAAAACTAAAAAAACGCTAAGCATGATGGGAAATACAACACAGTCCACTCCCTTAACCAGTAAGGCAGTGGATTTTGTTGTCTTTCCCATAATACTTAGCAGTATTTTAGTTTTGAAAACTAAAAAAACGCTCACACCGTGTTGAAATAAATGTTCTCAGTTCAAAATCTTCATTATACACAGTCATTTACTTGAACGGTATCGGATCGGAAAAGTATCGGTATCGATCGATACACAGTTTCAAAGTATCGGTATTGGATCGGAAGTGGATCGGTGCATCCCTAGTCTGTGATGGTGGGGGAGCTGACTCCAACAAACTTCTGTGCAGCCTTCACCACTCTCTGCAAAGATTTTCTTTCTGTAGCTGTGCAACCTCCATGCCACACATTGATGCTGTAGCACAGGATGCTCTCCGCTGCCCACCTATAGAAGGAGGTGAGGACTGAACTTACCAGACCTGCTCGTCTCAGCCGCCTGAGGAAGTAGAGTCTCTGATGATCTTTCTTGATCAGGCTGGTGGCGTTGTTGCTCCAGCTGAGGTTATAATTCATTTACACCCAAGTACTTGTAGATCAAGACCACTTCCACCGCAGATCCTCCTATGATCAGGGGTTTATAGGGGTGTTTGTTCTGAAGTCCACAATCATCATTAGTTTGTAGCAGGTCACTTTCGTAAATGAGCCCTCGAGGCTCAATAAGATTTACCTGATTAAATAAAGGTTGAATGAATCTCCTTTGTCTTCTTCACATTGATGTGAAGGTTATTTTCTTTGCACCAGCTCTCCAGGTGTTCTATCTCTTGCCTGTAGCTGGGCTCATCGTTGTTTGTGATGCATCCCACCACCATTGTATCATCTGCAAACTTTACAATATGACAGCCTGGATGGGTAGGTGCGCAATCATACATGAGCAACGTGAACAGGAGAGGGCTCAGCACACATCCTTGAGGAGAGCCAGTGCTGAGGGTTATAGTGGAGGAGGAGAAGCTGTGGGTCCTCACAGACTGTGGTCTGTTCGTTAAGAATTCTAGGACCCAGTTACAAATGTAGGGGCTTAGTCCTAGTGTGAATAGTTTGTCCATCAGGGTTTGTGGGATCATGGTGTTGAAGGCAGACGTGAAGTCCACAAAGAGCATACGGACATACCGGTAAGAGTCTTTCTGTTCCTTGTGGTTGAGCGCAGTGTGGACCACTTAGGAGATGGTATCCTCTGTTGATCGGTTCTCATGGTATGCATACGGATGAGGGTCTTCGTTTATGTTGATGGTTGTTTTGATGTCGGTCATGACCAGTTTTTGAAGCATTAAGCGACTATCGGGGTGAGGGCCACTGGCCAATAGTCATTCAGACCAGTCACTGTAGAGCTTTTTGTGACTGGGATGATGGTGGCCATCTTAAAGCAGATGGGAACTGTCTCCAGGGTAAGTGAGGAGTTAAATATGTTGGCCAACACCTCACAGAGCTGATCTGCACATTCTTTCAACACTTTCTTGGGGATTGTGTCTGGGCCGGTTGCGTTGTGAGGGTTGATCATCCTGAAAGTACTCCTTACTTCTGCTGAGGTCTTGCTGAGATGCTCTTCATCCGTTGATGAGGTGAGTCTGGTGCTGGTTGGTCTGTTTGGGTCTTCAAAGCATGCATAGAACTTATTGAGGGCCTCTGTCAGAGATGGGTCTTTGGGGCATTGTTCACTCATGCCTTTATAATCTGTTATGCATTTAATGCCCCCCCACATGCTCCGTGGGTCTTGTGAGATGAATTGACCCTCAATCCTCTGTGCTTATGTGGCCTTGGCCCTCTTAATACCAATAACCAGCTTTTTTTCTTGTCCTTCTCAGCTCCTGTGAGTTTTCAGACCTGAAGGTAGTATTCCAAGCTGCCAGCAGGGTGCGAACCTCTGCATTCAACCAAGGTTTTATTGTTTGGGTAGCTTTTAACATATCTTGTGATGGAGAGTTTTCAATACATGTGTTAATGTACCCCAGTACTAAGGATGTGTATTGGTTTAGATCAAGCGATCCTCCATTTTCAGCAGCTTCTCTGAAAACCTGCCAGTCTGTTCGTTCAAAACAATCTCTCAGAATGGAGCCACTGTCCTGGATTCAACATTTAACTTTATTTTGTACCAATGCTTTATAGGCCTTTTGTACTGATGTCTTACAGCTGGTATGGCACAGAAACAGGAATGGTTGCAAAATACTCTATCTGTATTTGGTCTGTGTGATCTCCAAAAATGCGCTGCCTCCCAATTCTTCTACTGGTGCTGTCCTCCTGCAGCACCATAGGTACCATTGTTCTACAGTTCTTCACAACTTTACACAGCTATTTATGGACATACATATGTCTTTGTCTTCACCTCAATAACCTGATGAATCAGCACGTATAATTTGTTCTAACTGGAATCATATTTTTGTGCATTTAGGAGAGTTTGATAATGTTCAATTCAGTTTCAAAATGGAACATTTGATTGTTGTACATAATGATTGATTGTTTTTGGATGGGTGTGTTTTGCATATGTTAAAAACCTACTTTTGAGATTCCAACAGGAAGTTGGCAAGGCAATTTCCATGGGTCCTCCCCTAGAAGATTTGGAATAAAACAGATGCCATTTTCTTGCATTTTGATGTATTTTAACATGTTTTTAAAAGATAGGAGTCATCAGGACTCTGTTTCACAGAGCAACGTCCCCACAGACAGGAGCCAGGTAGAAGGAGATATATATAATTATTTTTAAGTGTTGATCTTGTTAAAGTTTTACCATGCACGCTCCTGTGGCCATTTGCGGTGACGCGTAACATACACGACGCGTCAGCGATGACGCATAATAGATGCAACTTATAGGGCGAAGCGACATATTTATGGATTTTTCCAATGTATTGGACATAATTGGACTGATGCGACTTATAGGGCAGAAAGTACGGTACTACTTTAGAGAGCAGTAAATAGAGGAGCTCCGATTACTGTCATGCTTAGATTGAGGAAGTCCTCAGGATGGGGGGACGAAACGTTTCTCACTTAAATAAACTGTTCCAGATTATTTAACCTTTTGTTGTTGTTGTCATAAAAGAGGCCATTTACCAACCAAGTATACATTATTTTGAGATAAGATTGGCCCTCATTCACGAAAATGTTCGTATTTTTATCCTAAATTTCTCCTACTTTTGTTCGTACGAAGCGTTCGTACGAACATGCCACGTCAGATTCAACAAAGTCTTCTATCCTGAGGAAACGTGTGTAAATGGGTGCGTAAATATGATGAATCCCACCTGTTCTAAACAGCTGCGCGTGCACGCGAGAGGTTATTTACATAATTCCCACCCCTCAAAACACCATATAAGGCCACGTTTCCTGCCTTCTGACAGCAGGAAGTGTCCATTCATTCAAACTCAAGAAGTAAAAGGAGGAACTTCACGCGTTCGGAGATCTGCTCTCAGTCGCGCTGTGGCTACCCCCCCACCCCCCCCCCCCCCGCAGGTGTCGGATGGTCAAATATTTTTAATGTTAGTGTAAACAACTGTGTAGTTTCACTTATTCAGAAGAGCTGTGGCGCACCGCTGCCCCCCACCCCCCGCAAGTGTCGGATGGTCAAATATCTCTAATTTTAGTGTACTGTGTTACATTATAGTTTCACTTATTCAGAAGAGCGCACCGCTACCCCCCACCCCCCGCAAGTGTCGGATGTGTTTTTGAACAGAAGCATTTTAAAATGTCTCGAAACTACAGTTAACTTCATATTAATATTGTAGTGCATATGCTGTGTGTCCCGTGGGTCGTACAGTATCAGAAATCAAGAATAAATGGTTTGATCTGAAAATGGCTTCAAACAAACGTCTCGCCGCAGCACGGACAGGAGGTGGTCAGTCTGCGAGATGGTGGACAATACTGTAAATGCCACGCTGCGCAGACGCGTGCCAACATGTTTTGCAGCACAAATGTGTCATGCGCGCACCTCCTGGTCATCGCGCAACCACATTCTGCAGGTTATATTTCGAATCAGATAATAATCTATTGCTCCGATGGTGTTTGCACAGCAGTCCAGCAATAGCATGAAGATCAGTCTTAATTCGTACTTGTTCTGTGGCGGTGTATGGGGATTTTATGTACCTGGGTGTTAATATGAGGAGCGGCTTTGATGACCGGGGAGCGCACGACTCACTGAAGCCTGCGCGACACACCAAACAAATTAAACTTAAAATTATAATTCTAATTCAAACAGAATAACCTATTGTCAAGAATAATTATGGTGCGTGATTTTTTTAAACCCAAAATATTTTCTAAATAACGAAATATGAAGTTATTCGTGGAGAAGATCCGTCTGGATGACAGCAGACTGACGCTCCTAAATTATACGACAGGTCCGGACCACTCGTAAATTTTGTTCGTATCTGAAGAAAATCGTAGGATACGAAAACATTGTTGAATGCCGCAAATGATCCTAAATCACTCGTACGTACAATTTAAGAACAAATCTGTGCGTACGAACGGTTCGTGAATGAGGGCCAATGTTCCCGATTTTGATTTGCAGAAGTTACTAATTCTAGTTTATATCTTAAACAACATGTTTGGTATTAAAGAAACACTGATGTGTTTAATGTCGGCAGAAGAGGTATTGTAAAACTATGATACAGTAAAGCTTAAAGAAGAAGATATTGAAATAAATGACTGTAAAACTATTTTGTAACAGTATACCATAACAATATTCTTCTACACTAGATTTGGGGTTTGGTAGATTACGTATTGGTACATTAGGTACTACAAGTTTAATGTGAAGTTTTGTGTGACAGATGTCAATTGAAAGAGAATACCTATATTTTATTTTCGATGGGTCATGCTAGCAGCCAGCTTTTTCTTTGCCATTTATAATTACGATCTAAGCATCACATATTAGTGATTTGCCAGAGGTTCCCCCACAAAAAACTGAGAAAATTTAACACATATGCAATTAATCACAACTATCGCCTTTCTCTGCAGATCTGTTTGTTTTTCCATCCGTGCCTCCAGCATGTGCCTTCATCCGACATCTCTTTTCTTTGAATGAAGTTTTAATTTCTCTGCTCTGACAAACAAAACATGCCACCAACAGCAAAACCTCAATAAGTCATCAGAAAGTGATTGAGTGTGATCATAAAAACAGTGCAGCTGTTTGGCTTCCTTTGCAAAGAAATCTGTTTCTGTCACATTCGTCATGTGAACGGTGCACTTTAAAGATGCTTGATCATAGTAATTAAGTTTGTTTTTTCTCGTTTTGCTCAAGTGATACTGAAAATGGTTGATATTTTGAGAAGGACGTAATCTCATGTTTTATTAGAAACAGCTTAGTGTGCTTCATAAATTCCTTTTCCAGTGTTTTGCTGAGAAACATTTTGCTGTGAAGCTTTAACTATAAATTAACTGAATACAACACGTCACAGCAAAATTCTAATATTTTTGAAACACTTCTCAAGTACAAAAGCCTCTGCCTCAGTCCTTTCACTCATTTAAATACACAACACCAAGCTTATTTTCCTCCACTAGTTATGATAGAAAATAAATATATCCGCAGCTGATGGTTATTCAGTTTGAACTCAGCTTTACTTTTCAAGGTACATGTATTCAATGTGGATTTAAGCAACGGTGATGGGAGAACACATGAAAGTACAGGCTGTTCTGACAGACCGCAATTACAGCTGTAAACACATGAACAAAGCGCTTAGAAATAACAAATCCACTGCTTCAATCATGAACAGGAGACTGGGTTGATCAACGGAGTGCAGAGAGCACACTTACATGAAAATGACTGGATGCTGCGACGCAGGCAAAAAGATAAACAACTGCTTTCTAATAAGTCAACCCAATGGCATTATTATTATTTTTGTTATTGGCATTGGTGGTAGTGATGTGTCCTTCTGTGTCGAGGCTTCGAAGCATGTGTCCAGTAATCCAGGAGGATTTATGTGGAGCGTGTATCAAGGCATGTATTGATGACATATGCAGTGAAGTTTGAAGTCTCGCTAGCGGGCTGTACCACGTGACCGAGTCAGGAACTGACTCATTTGTATGCGCGAGATTTGAAATACAGTATAATGGACAGCCATAATTATCTTAAAGCTTCGCAAACCAGTTATGTTATTATAATCCATCTACCAGTTTTACATTTATAGTCCACTTGATGGTAGCCTGGTTAAAACCAGACCCTTGTCCTTCACTTCGCTTCGTACTAGGGTCTGGGACTTCTCCCATAGACAACGATTTCTCCGGTCGATTTTTGACCGGACCAATCAGAGAACAGAAGGCGGAGTTTTGTTAGTTTAGCCTGGCGAGGTCCAGGCTATCAGATAAATAGCTCAGAAACCACTCGGTGGATATTTTTTCTGCTACCAGTGTGTAATTATATGGCTCTAATTTACTGACTGTTGGCCTAGATGAAACATTTGAGATAAAATTCGATTTTTTTATCATTTATTTTCGTAGCGCACCCGAGGCTGTTTGGAAAATGTCAAACCGAAACAATTTAAATCCAGCAGATTTGACCATTTCGTGAATTGATTTAGGAACTGTTAAGCTCAGGAACACTTCTGATATAACGTCAGCTAAGAAATATATTTTTTCTCAGCAAAGAAATAATAGTTTTTTACCTTGTTTTCATGAAAATTCCTTCGTGGCGGCAGCCATTTTAACTGACGACGTCAGTCGACGTCGTTCAAAACTCCGCCTTCTGTTCTCTGATTGGTCCGGTCAAAAATCGACCGGAGAAATCGTTGTCTATGGGAGAAGTCCCAGACCCTAGTACGAAGCGAAGTGAAGGACAAGGGTCTGGTTTTAACCAGGCTAACTTGATGGTGCAGTAGGGCAAATGAAGCACCTTGGCGCATCGGATCATGAGTCGAGATATTTCATGGAAAGCCTCAGTGCTTCACGAAGCTTCATCTCACCATCACTAATTGGTGGGTTATTCATTTCCTGATGAAACAGCACATTAAAGTTTGAGGTTGACAAGCCAAAACTGTTATGACTTTCTTTAGCAACACAATTGTATAATTTAGAACTAATTAAGGCCACGAAGTACAGATTTCACAGGTTTACCAAAAACACCCGAACAAAAGAAATATAAACATGGTAACCTGAGCTGAGAAAATAAATATCAGTGCTTATTTAAAACATGGCATCAATCAACTAATACTGAAAGTAAGGATCTGGTGGTAGTCTGAACCCAAACATGCAGGGAGGACTCAGACAATTCAGGTAAGAGTGAAATAAAGTATTTTAATAAACAAAAATGGCTCACATGGCAGAAAAAAAACGTATATAAATTTTATGAGGGCATGGAGAGGTACAAACAACCAGGAACATGCATGGCAAAGAACATGAGCCAGAAATCTTCATGAGGTAATGCCCAGATACCAAACAAAAACACAGACAAATGTATCAATCCTGACGAGACCAATGACAAAAAGCTGGGAGGAACAACAACTGAAGAAAATAAGGACTTAATATATGAGGGAGTAATAACTTGGACAGACCACAAGAGGGACACACACACACACACACACTAGGAAGAGATACATGGATCAGTAAAGGAAATAAAGACAGGAAAATACAAAGAAAACAGACAAAAAGGACAGACTATGACAGAAACTTGTAAAGTCTCATATATCAACATTTAATGTATTAAATTCTCAAAAGAAGGGACGTTTTTTTAAATATTTTTTTTTATCCATCCATTTTCTACTGGGTAGTTGTGTCTTTGAAGCAACAGATCCAGAAGGAAAATGTTGGATAAAAATATTCTTGCTTTAGCTCACTTACTCAAAGGAGCCACACTTGATAAAGGAGAAGATGTTTAACTGTTTTTACATAAAATAAATATTTTCAGGACAGATACACAGGAAGTACAGGCATGAAGCCCAATCACAAGAATCTGCCATGGGTAGTGAATGAAGCTTGTGTTCATACTCATCAGTTCAGCCGTGCTCAGACTTGGAGGAGACCTTGAAGCAACAGCTGCATGTCTGCAGTCTGAAATCAGCGCCTCGTCCAGCTCTCTCTGCTAACTTAAAAAGTATGTTTTTTTTTGTTTGTTTTTTTGCATTCAACCTTTATTTATACAGGTTAGTGTCACTGAGCGTCGTGGACTCATTTACAAGAGAGATATGTTCTAAAACATAGAACAGAATAGGAACAAACAATAATAGACAGTCACATAAAAATCATATACAGTACTGTACATGTAAAATGAAAAGCAAATAGAAGAAATTAAATAAAAAATAAATAAGAAACTGTGAAAAACAAAACAAAAACAGCTACATTATAAAGTGATATAACACTTAAAAACAGTGTAGGAATATAGGGCTTTGGTCCGGGCACCCTTTAACAGGTGTTTACCCTAACCGTAATCTGGACTGGCCTCACCCCACAAATAAATATTTATGTGAGTTCTTGTAGCAAACTTAATTCCTCTCCCTCAAAGAAAAACAAAGAATCCCGTAATTTAAATACACAATTCTGTAACGTTTATTTTCAGTTTGACATATGACGATGAAAATTATGGCCAGTGTTGGGAATGTTACTTTTAAAAAGTAATTAATTATAGTTACTAGTTACTTCTCCCAAAAAGTAACTGAGTTAGTAACTGAATTACTCCCCTATAAAAGTAATTAGTTACCAGGGAAAGAAAATATTGTTTGTTTGGTTGGTTTAAGTTTAGATATATCTACGAATTTAAAGTAGAATTGCAAAGACCGGTACTTAACACAAAACTTTTAATACTTACTGCACCTCAACAGAACATGACTGGTTGACATACTATACTTCAAGTTTTTTCTTCATTACAAAAATACAGTTTAACAAAATAATATAACAATTGTGTTTTTAGCTCTATGTACACACTGTACTGTTCAAGTGTTTTCTTATAAATAAAAGTAAACAGTTAAAATGATTGCTTTAACTCTGTAGTGTAAAATAAAATCAAACTCTCACACAACTGGTTCTTCAAGTATTTTCTTAAAAATAAAAGAACCATTTTAACAATATGAAGTTGTGAGATGTGAATTGTGAGATGCTTCATCAGATTAGAGTTGCTTACGTCGGACGTAGACAAACACTTTGCTCCGGGACATAATAATAATAATGTCTTTTCCTGTCATCTGCGTATGTTCCCATACACAGACGAAATTCGTCTCTGCATTTAACCCAACCACCTGCCAGGTGGTGCAGTGAGCAGCCCGAAAGCGCCCGGGGAGCTGGAGAAATAGGTGTGCACTCATAGACACCCCAAGCTGGGTAGTGGCCGGGACGCGAACCCGCGACCTTCGGATCCGTAGTCAAAAGCCCTGCCACTAGACCATCTTGTACACTTCACATGCACGTTCTTGCCTTTTACCTCAAGGAGAGTAAAGTAGTGTCTGTATTTCCACTTTGAAAACACCAACTTTCTCTCCAGACTCGACATTGCTGCAGGACTTCTGCTAACTTTTCAGATTTGGAGCTGCAGCGTGTGGTTTGCGAGTGAACTCAACAACAAAACCTCTGATTGGCTTCTCTACCTGTTACTCTACCTTAGCCAATCATCATCATCCTTTATAGGATTGTTTCACCCCTCCCTCCTTCCCTCACCAAGGAAAAAAGTAAACAAATGGCTTACTTGTTTTATTTTATTTATTTTTTAAGCAAGCTTAAATCTACAGTACATGATTTTATCTTTGATCTTAGTCGATATTATTATTGATTTTATTTGATTTTATCACTTGTTTTATTTTTTACCTTTACCGTGTTACACATTGTAGCACTTTGAGATTTTTATTAATGAAAAGTGCAGTATAAATTGAATTCATTATTATTATTATTATTATTATTACAAGAGTCAGAGCGGAAGACAAAATAACGTACCCCATTTAGTGGTCGTAACGGTAACAGCGTTGTAACGATAGACATAGTAACTACATAGAGTACATGTTAATGAAAAAAACCCCTCTGTTTGTAACGCCGTTTATTTGTACTCCGTTATTCCCATCACTGCTGATGTGTACTGGATACTTATCTGATGTGTACTGGATACTTATCTGATGTGTACTGGATACTTATCTGATGTGTACTGGATACTTATCTGGTGTGTACTGGATACTTATCTGGTGTGTACTGGATACTTATCTGATGTGTACTGGATACGTATCTGATGTGTACTGGATACTTATCTGATGTGTACTGGATACTTATCTGATGTGTACTGGATACTTATCTGATGTGTACTGGATACTATCTGATGTGTACTGGATACTTATCTGATGTGTACTGGATACTTATCTGGTGTGTACTGGATACTTATCTGATGTGTACTGGATACTAATCTGGTCTGTACTGGATACTTATCTGATGTGTACTGGATACTTATCTGGTGTGTACTGGATACTTATCTGATGTGTACTGGATACTTATCTGGCGTGTACTGGATACTTATCTGGTGTGTACTGGATACTTATCTGATGTGTACTGGATACTTATCTGGTGTGTACTGGATACTTATCTGATGTGTACTGGATACTTATCTGGCGTGTACTGGATACTTATCTGATGTGTACTGGATACTTATCTGGTGTGTACTGGATACTTATCTGATGTGTACTGGATACTTATCTGGTGTGTACTGGATACTTATCTGATGTGTACTGGATACTTATCTGGTGTGTACTGGATACTTATCTGGTGTGTACTGGATACTTATCTGATGTGTACTGGATACTTATCTGACGTGTACTGGATACTTATCTGGTGTGTACTGGATACTTATCTGATGTGTACTGGATACTTACTGTATCCGGTGTGTACTGGATACTTATCTGGTGTGCACTGGATACTTATCTGGTGTGTACTGGGTACATAACATGTAAGTATGGAGCAGGAAAGTACCAGGTACATACCTGATAAGTACAGGCAAGTCTGGTAAACCTGGTATGTACCTAAATGTCCTAAAAAGAAACTGGTGCGTAACAGGTAAGTACCAGGTAAACACTTAGTATATACCAGGTAAGTACTTGTATGTACCTTGTAAGTACCTAGGATGTCCAAGTAAGAACACGTTTGTCCTCAAAAGGACCAGGTATACAGTACAGTATAACCTGGTAAGAACTATCCAGTACGAAATAGAACCAGGTACTTATTGTTATTTGTTACTCGGTAAAATCGTAGTAACTGGAGTAAGTTCCAGGTATGCATGGTACAGTTTGTACTTAGAAAGAACCAGGTACAAAATAAGGTAAGTACCAGGTAAGAAGTAGGTAATTTGTAAAAAAAAAAAAAAAGTAAGGACAAATCAGGTACGTACAAGGTGAGAAGCAGGTACGTACCTGTCTGTTTTCATTATTTATTGTTGCAGCGTTGAGCATCATCGATCATCCAGGTGTGTCTTACCTTCAGGGCAGAAAGGTCCTTTGTTGTCTCCTAAAACATTACCAACATAAAGAAGAAAAAGGAAGAAGAAAGAAGAAGAAGAAAAACTGAAAGTTATGCACCATAACTCATGTTCCCTGAAGGAAGGGAACGAGGTGCAACATATCACTATGGGAAATTGCGCCCGCGCAGTTTTACCTGAAGGAATACAATCATGCCTTTACGGCAGGGGCGTCAGCGTTGCGCCAGAGGCCACGCCCTCTGGGTACTTAAGCCGCTGACGCCCATCCATCGATCTCCAGAATGCACTTCACCGAGCTTTCAGCATTGAAAGGGCCAGGTATGTTGCACCTCGTTCCCTTCCTTCAGGGAACATGAGTTATGGTGCATAACTTTCAGTTCCCTTATCAGTCTTGTCACTCGGTGCAACATATCACTATGGGAACGTAATTCATTCACGCCCTTGAAATGCTCAGTAAAATGCATCCTAGTGTGAACGTCCGCCTTTATCCAATAGGCATCTCAAGGTCGCTTTCTACTGTGTGTTAGAAAGGACAGCCTGAGTGACATCACACGCAGTAACATCAGTATGAGGACCATGGGAGACCGAGCATTCTGTGTGGCTGCCCCCCGCCTGTGGAACTCCCTCCCTGACGACCTGAGAGCTCCACAGTCACTGGTTGACTTTAAAAGCAGCATAAAGACTTTTCTTTTTAAGCAAGCCTATTCTGCCTCCACATGATTTTATCTTTGATCTTAGCTGATATCATTATTGATTTTACTTGATTTTATCACTTGTTTTATTTTATTTATTTTTTAAGCAAGCCTAATCTGCATCCACATGATTTTATCTTTGATCTTAGTCGATATTATTATTGATTTTATTTGATTTTATCACTTGTTTTATTTTGATCTTTGCTTTGTTACACTTTGTAGCACTTTGAGATTTTTATTAATGAAAAGTGCATTATAAATTGAATTCATTATTATCATTATTATTATTATTAATATCAAAACTGTAATGCTTTGCAAACGTGTTCATTGAACTCCAGTTCGCAGCAGCACAGATATCTGCAACTGGTACACCCTTGAACAGTGACCATGAGGTGGCCAAGTCCCGAGTAGAGTGGGCACGCACTCCAGAGGGTACTTGTTGACCTTTGCTACTGTATGCCCTTTTAATGGCCTCAGTCACCCAGTGTGAGAGGCGCTGTTTTGATAGGGCCTTACCCGTAGCTGGTGCAGCAAAGCACACAAACAGTTGATTTGTTTTTCTCCATTCGGCTGTTCTCTGCATGTAAGTGCTTAAAGCTCTCACGGGGCAGAGAGCCTTCAGCCTTTCCTGTTCCTGAGTGAGGATAGGAGCAGGTGGAAAAGAAGAGAGTTCAAAGTCCAGACTTCTGGGGTTTAAAGTCAAAACTTTGGGAATATATGCAGGATTAGGCCTTAGGGTGACCTTTGACCCGTCAGGGGCGAACCTGGTGCACATTGGATGTACGGACAAAGCGTGGAGGTCACCCACACGTTTTGCCGAGCAAAGAGCCAGGAGAAGAGCGGTCTTGTAAGATAATAAGTCTATCTTAATGTCGCTCAGTGGTTCGAATGGGGGATCACAGAGAGCCCCCAAGACCATGCTAAGATCCCATCCAGGGGTCAAAATCCTGCTGGGGGGCCTCCTCCTTAGCACGCCCTTCATAAATCTTATTATGAGCGGATACGCGCCAGGTGTCCTGCTTCCCCAGCCTTCGTGACAAGCTGAAATTGCAGATAGGAACACCTTAATCGTTGAGAAAGAGCAACCTTTCTCCAGCAAGTCCTGAAGAAAGGTGAGGAGCTGAGCCAGGTCACATGAATAAGAAATAATATTTCTTTCTGTGCACCAAGCTTCAAAAATATGCCATTTCCGTGCATAGAGAGACTGTGTTGACATAGCACGTGCATTTTGAATGGTTTTTACCACATTCTCTGGCAGGCCTGAGGCCATCAGTCTGTTCTTCTCTGCCACCAAGCTAAAATTAGCTGCAGTTCTCAGCCTAATTGGCGAAACTGTTCCTTCTGGTGACGTAGACGGTCCCTGGAGAGGAGCAGGTGGTGGGACCAGCTCTCCCTCAGAGACCCTGATTTCAGTGGTCCTTTGAAGGTCAACCAGGTTAGGAAGAGGACCTTCCCACAGATGTACCTCCATACTATTCTGACCAAGAGTGTTTGGAAGCAGAGACAATCTGCTGTCATTATTAGATAAAGGCTGAACAGAGTGTCTACTTTTCCTCCTTTTGTTGGGGGTCATGGGTCGGGGGGGATGCACGTTTTGTAAACGAGCAGATCTCCTGACTCCAGCCCGTTCCCTGTTTGGGTCAGCACAGTGAGCGCGGTCACACGCTACAGAATCACTGTTTGAGCATGACGCGTCGCCCATTGAAAACAATGGGACAACTTCAGCATTAGAATGAATGTGTGACACTGGTGTTGGCCTACGGGCTTCTGTCACGGCCCCCCGTCCCTTACTGGCGTTCGATGAATGAGTGGCCAGGAAGGTGGGTCGTCAGATTCTGTCGGCGCGCACCCCTGGAGCACGGACGTGTCACGGGTTTGGTTGATTTGTGTATCCCCAGCTCCGTGGTTTAGAACGGAGCGGGGGGTGGAACATGTGACACCACTCACCTACCTCTGTGAGGAGACATGGGCCTGTTCGCAGGCGCCTCTGTGCTTGTCTGTTGCAGACAGAGCAGAGGCGCCCTGTTGGGGTTTATCTATTAGGCTAACAC
>JBBPBX010000829.1:17014-27346 GCA_038048925.1 Garcialebias charrua
TATATATATATATATATATATATATATATATATATATATATATATATATATATATATATATATATATATACATATATATATATATATATATATATATATATATATATATATATATATATATATATATATATATATATATATATATATATATATATATATATATAATATATATATATATATATATATATAATATATATATATATATATATATATATATATATATATATATATATATATATATATATATATATATATATATATATATATATATATATATATATATATATATATATATATATATATATATATATATATATATATATATAATATATATATATATATATATATATATATATATATATATATATATATATATATATACTGTATATATATATATATTTATTTATTTTATTTTGAAACATCAGATTTTTTGATACATCATTGACTCACTGCCCATTTTATGAATGCTTTGTGCTTTAAGGTGCGATTGCCCATCTTAGACAATCCATCATATTTTTTTTTCCAAAACCTTTCTGGATCCTTTCTTCATATCATTTAACAAAAAGTTTGGAATTTGCAAGCATAAAAAAGTAAATGTGAAGGATATGTTGATAAATAACTCCTTCAAGGTCCACATTGAAAGGAGAAAAAAGTCTAAACTTTGTACATACAGTACTTGAAAGAAGAGAGAGAAAAACTGCAGGTCAAGATGAACTGTATCTTGGCAAGATATTTTTGTTACCTAAAAAATATATTACTGGTATATGGATTAGATGAAAGTGTAGAAATATAGCAGGCATTTAATTGTACCCCTTGGCCCTATTTATCAAAGTAAACCTAATCTGAGAAACACCTTGTGAATAATTTGAATAAAATAAAAAGTAAAATATCTCACCAAATAGGACACAAAAGGCTTGTAAACGTAAAATGTTGATTTGCCTGTCTGGAAACTTTCCAGGGATGAATAAAAATGAGAAATTAATAAAGACAGAAAAAAAAGACTTTAAATTGTTCTCAATCAAATATTGTAAATTCTGAATATGGAAACGTTGGTCTCATGAGCAAATTAAACAATGTGGTGTTCATTGCTAGGAAAACAAATGCAGATTTCAAATTCAGCCAGCAGAAGTATGTCACCGAGACACAGCTGGTGGAGGTGATTACAAAGTAGAGGCGGCAACTTGTGTTTTTCTGTAACAACTTTGTTGGACCCTTTTAAACACAATTTTGTTTCCCTTCCAACTGACAAATGATAAAGAAATCCCATATACCGGGCGGTAAGTAATGTTTTAAATGTATTTTCTACACATACTAAGGATTTACTGCAGCTATGTATGCTAATAACTTTTTTCATCCTTGCTTTTGAGTGAAAACCATATTTGACATTAAGTTTTCCTTTTTAAAATGTTTTTTGATGAAAATCCATCCATCCATCCATCCACCCATCCATCCATCCATCATATTTACTCACTTCTCTCTTTTTGTGTCATGGGGATCACTGGTGCCCATATCCAGCTATCATTGCGCGAGAGGCGGGGAACACCTTGGACATTTCTCCAGTCCATCACCGGGCCACATAGAGACAAACGAGACAAACAACCATTCACTTTCTCACAAATCCTAGGGACAATTTAGAGTTACCAATCAACCTAACTTGCATGTTTTTGGTCTGTGGTACTGTAGTACCCAGATGAAACCCATGCGTGCACGGAGAGAACATGCAAACTCCACCCAGAAAGGTCCCCGGCCGGGAACTGATCCAGCGACCTTCTTGCTGAGAGGTGGCAGTTCTACCATCAGTGCCACCGAGCTGCCTGATTATGAAAATTATAATTTTATTTTACTTTTGAGACAACTTTGTAACCAGTGCAAGCAAATCATGTCAAATTGAACACATGCTGATAGATTTTTATGCTGAAATCGAGATTAGTACAAGTATATATTTGCGTGTTTTCTAAATTAACTTCATTATAGTGGTCTTTTGCAAGTTCAAGTCCAAATAGGTTTTATTATGATTCACATCACATATGTACATGAAGTGGAACAAAATTGTGTACAAAAGGTCCCAGTACAAAATTGAATTGGGTTTTTCTCCAAAATGTATTCAGTTGGAGATCCAGTGATTCCTCGCTGCATGTTTTGGTAAAGATCTGTCTAGTTGTTCATGAAATACTCACACACATAGAGTAAAAAAAAAAAAAAAGGTTATCCGCCATTGCTGTTCAACATTTGATGATGGATATTTTTCAGACTGTTTTCCCAGCCATAATAGTGAAAAATGTTTCATTTTGGTCTCATTTTGTGGTATATGTCAAACAGAGATCAATCAGTGACATAAAATTAATTTAGTATCCCCACCATTATGATTATTGTGTTCCAGTATTGGGTAGCAGCTGCGTAATCACACCTAACTGCTGGAGGCATTTTTAATCAACAGCTATATGGAAAGTGCAACAATGAAATCCTGTTAAATCTGAAACCCAGATGGAGACCATCCGGTAGTAATGACCCTATTCAATACTAGCATGATATTTGTGTGTCTACGCCTCTATTTTGGTTCAGACAATTTTACTCATTGTATAATGCAAACCATGATTTACCATCTTTTCTATACTTTTCATTCATTCAACCTTTATTTATACAGGTTAGTTAAAATGAGCCTCTTGGACTCATTAACAAGCTAGACCTGATTTTCACAAAGAGTGATGACAGCAGTAGACAACAAAGACAGCAGTAGACAATCATACAATAAAACATAGTAATTGAGAAGAACATGTGAAAGAATGGTATTTAAAAAACAAAACAAAAACAGCTAGATTGTAAAGCTATGTAGAAAACTAAAACCATGAATATGTCTGCATTGGTTTTTGCCACAAACTTAGCAGATGTTTGAAGCCACTTTGAGAAGTCAAGGTCGAGAGCTTCAGATGTTTTGCAAGATATTCCAGGAAACAGGAGCAGAGTAGGAGAATGCCCTTGTGCATAGTTCAGTCCACATTGAGGGAACATTGCATGTAATAATGTCCTGAGAGTGCACGCTGTAGCTGCACTCACGCAGTGACATGTAGGAGGAGATGTATGAAGGCAACGGACCAAGAAGTAAATACGGTAAGTAAAAAAGGTTAATAAATAAATAAAGACATAAAGAAATAAGAAGTTATTTAAACTATGAAAATGTAGCAGTGAGTGTCTAAGTGAAGTTAACAATGTCCTGTTAACCAGTGAAGACAAGGTGCAATGGTCGATAAGGTATTGACAGCCAGTTATGAATCTTAGCGCATCATGACAGACAGCATCCAACATCTGCAAGGTGCTTGTAGGGGCATGCATGTAAATAATGTCACCGTAGTCAATGGAGGGAAGGAAAGTCACAGTTACAAGGTATTCTCTAACATCCAGAGACAGGCAAGAACGGTTTCTGAAAAAAGAAACTCAATTTAACTTTCAATTTCCGTACCAAGTTTTCCATATAGTTCTTAAAAAAAGAGTGATGCAAAATGACCAATATACCAAATATTTGTAGGAATCGACAAACTCAATAGGAGCACCACTCGAAGATAAAATCGAAGGAAGAACTGCTGCGATCAATTTCTTGTTTGAAAACATCGGGCAGCATGGTGGCACAACTGGTAAAGCTGCTGCCTCTCAGCGAGAAGGTTGCTGGTTAAAATCCCTGTCCGGGGGTCTTTCTGGATGGAGTTTGCATGTTCTCTCCGTGCATGCGTGGGTTTCCTCCGGGTACTCCGGTTTCCTCCCACAGACCAAAAACAAACATGTTAGGCTGATTGGTAACTCTAAATTGTCCTCAGGTGAAAGTGAGAGAGTGAATGATTGTTTGTTTTGTGCCCCTGTGATGGACTTGCAACCCATTCAGGGTGTACCCCGCCCCTCGCTCTGTGATTGCTGGACATGGGCACCGGCGACCCCCGTGACCCAAAATGGAAGAAGCAAGTAAAAGATAATGGATGGATGGAAAACAACATCCCTTTGCTTTGTCTGTGTTTAGGCCAAGTTTGAGACGTAACAAATCTGACTGGATGATGTCAAAACAGATTGCAAAGATGGAAATCTTTAGAAACTGTTTGAGCTTGGCAATAAACAACTGTATCATCAGCATAGAAATGTAAATATACATCAGGGAGGGTTTGACCTACATTACCTATGTAGATTGTGAAGAGGGTGGGTTCAAAGACTGAGCCCTGTGGTACACCATTGTTAACATCCGCTCATTCTCAATCAGTTCATCTGGACAGTTTCTTTTTAGCAGAAACGTTTCACCCTCACTCCAGAGGGCTTCCTCAGTCAGAGTAGTCCAAAGCACACTGAAGTTAACCCACCAAGTAAGCAACTTATGTGGACCAACCAGTTTGCTGTAGCCAAGATGGTTTCTGGGGGCGTGTCCCTCGTCGACTCCTCCCAGGCAGGCAGACATGTCCAAAGTGGTTCAAGACAAGAAAGTTAATTCTCAATAGTCCAGGTATCAAATCCGCTCATTCTCAATCAGTTCATCTGGACAGTTTCTTTTTAGCAGAAACGTTTCACCCTCACTCCAGAGGGCTTCCTCAGTCAGAGTAGTCCAAAGCACACTGAAGTTAACCCACCAAGTAAGCAACTTATGTGGACCAACCAGTTTGCTGTAGCCAAGATGTTGGCTACAGCAAACTGGTTGGTCCACATAAGTTGCTTACTTGGTGGGTTAACTTCAGTGTGCTTTGGACTACTCTGACTGAGGAAGCCCTCTGGAGTGAGGGTGAAACGTTTCTGCTAAAAAGAAACTGTCCAGATGAACTGATTGAGAATGAGCGGATTTGATACCTGGACTATTGAGAATTAACTTTCTTGTCTTGAACCACTTTGGACATGTCTGCCTGCCTGGGAGGAGTCGACGAGGGACACGCCCCCAGAAACCATCTTGGCTACAGCAAACTGGTTGGTCCACATAAGTTGCTTACTTGGTGGGTTAACTTCAGTGTGCTTTGGACTACTCTGACTGAGGAAGCCCTCTGGAGTGAGGGTGAAACGTTTCTGCTAAAAAGAAACTGTCCAGATGAACTGATTGAGAATGAGCGGATTTGATACCTGGACTATTGAGAATTAACTTTCTTACCATTGTTAACAGTTACATAACTGGAAGAAGTACCGTTATGTTGAACACATTGGCCCTCATGCACGAACATGTTCGTATTTTTATCCTAAATTTCTCCTACTTTTGTTCGTACGAAGCGTTCGTACGAACATGCCACGTCAGATTCAACAAACTCTTCTATCCTCAGGAAAAGTGTGTAAATGGCTGCGCAAATATGATGAATCCCACCTGTTCTATTCACCTGCGCGTGCACGCGGAGAGGTTATTTACATAATTCCCACCCCTCAAAACACCATATAAGGCTACGTTTCCTGCCTCAGAGGCAAAACGTGTTCGTTCATAAAATGACAGCGAAAAGTAAAAAGAAGAACTCTACCGGTGCGGAGATTGAAGTTCTGCTCTCTGAGGTCAAGAAAAGAAAATCTGTCCTTATTAGCAGCGTCACTCATGGGAGTAAATGACCAACTAAAGCCAAAGAATGTTTGTTTATAAGAAATGTGGACCTTAAAATATACATGCGTCCTGGTGGCCCACTGGGTAAAGCATTGCACCGCTTATCGAGACCTCGTGGGTTCGATTCCCACGAGGTATGACTATTTTTTTTCCTTCTTTCTTTAGATTATTTATTCATTCCAGATTAAAAAGACTTTATGCTTCATTTCTTGTTGTATTGTAAATAGTTTTCTTGTGTTTTTTAAATCTGGAATGAATTAAAAGGAGAAAAAAAAACGTTGTCCCATGTGGGACTCGAACCCATAAGGTTCGGAACTGCGACGCAACGTTCTACTCATTGAGCTATCTGACAGCTATGACTGCGACAGGAGGAGGTCAACCTAAAGTCTGCGTTACCGAAGTCTGCGTTACCGAGACAAATTAAACTTAAATTAATTCATAATTTAAGTTGGTTTCAGTTTGAGATCTTCATATTGATATTGTAGTGTTAGAAAACGGCATTGATAACAAATTGATTTTAATTTAAATACTTTAATCCGTTAGTCATTATTACATTTAAAATTATAATTCGACTTCAAACAGAACCTATTGTCAAGAACAATTGTGGTGCGTGACTTTTTTAAACTCTAAATATTTTCTAAATAACGAAATATGAAGTTATTAGTGGAGAAATTCCGTCTGGATGACAGCAGACTGACGCTCCTAAAATATACGACAGGTCCGGACCACTCGTAAATTTTGTTCGTATCTGAAAAAAATCGTAGGATACGAAAACATTGTTGAATGCCACAAATGATCCTAAATCACTCGTACGCACAGTTTAAGAACAAATCTGTGTGTACGAACGGTTCGTGCATGAGGGCCAATGTCTCTGATCCGAGAGATAGTTAGTGAACCAACCAATGGTGTGAACTGAGAAACCAATCTGATGACATAATACGTTATGAGCCACAGTGTCCAAAGCTTTAGACAGGTCTAAGAAAAGTGCAGCACAATAATCCTTATAATCCAGTGCTTTAAAAACCTTTATCGAAGCAGTCGTTGTGCTGCATTGTTTCCTGAAACCAGACTGAGGTAAGCTGTTAAATGAGTCCAGTTATTATTTTTTTTATACTAATTTTAATTTAAATAAAATGTTGATAATGATTAGTAAATACCACTCAAAATACAAAATTCTAAATCTCAAACAAGCTAGTTAAACCAGAGCAGGTAATTTACGAAGTACTATAATTTTTTCGTGAACTTTAGTGAAGGAAGTGAAGACTGAGATTGTCATCACTTTATTCAAAAAACGTTCAATACAAAAACAACTGGACTTTATTTGTAACAGAAGACATTTTGCTCTTCATCCGAGGAGCTTTCTCAATTCAAAGAGCAGTGAGTGTGGGGTCAGGTTATAACGGCTGAGTGAGATAAGATACACACATACATATGTAGATTGACAAATCACACCTCACACCTTAAACAGTAGGTGTTTAACTGCTCTTTGAATTGAGAAAGCTCATCAGATGAAGAGCAAAACATCTTCTTTTACAAATAAAGTACAGTTGTTTTTGTATTGAACATTTTTTTAAAAATCATGTCTGGATGACTGAGAATCTTCACCAGCATGCCATCACTTTATGTTCCCATACGATGACAAACTTAGCTCTCTGCATTTAACCCGTCACATGTGAGATACACTCAGGTGGAGGAGTTGTTAGCAGTTATTCAATCAGAGTAAAAACCTGACCATGACTAATAGGCAATTGAAACACCCTTAATGGTTTACTGGAGCATATCTAACATTCTACAGGGAAAAATGAAAACAATATATATTTTTTTTTAATAATAATAAAGACTATTTGACATAGGGGAGTGGTGGTGCAGAAGTTACAGAAGGCAAGTCTGTAATCAGAAGGATTCCCCAAACAACAACATCATAATGTGGGTGGGAAAGGTGAGGTACCCACACCTGCCTCCACCCTTGTTTTCCCCAATCTGGGTCCTTGAGCAAGGCCCTTAACTCCCACCATCTGCTCCGCTGGGTGCCCCAGATGGCAGCTCTTTGCTCCACACAGAGCGCTGTGGTAGCTCGGTGGTCTGTGATTGCATCAAGAAGGGCATCCGGCATAAAAACAATTGCCAAGTCTTCTTACGAGTTAGTTTGCTGTGACGACCCCTGAAGAAGGGAGTAGCCATAAGAATAACTACAATTTGATCAGACCTATTATGGAAGGTATGTTACTTAATGATAAATTAAATAGCTTTTGTTAAGTATTTCTATGCATATCCTTTCGTTCAGAATTATAATATTTGCAGCCAAAGACTAGATAAGTCAACATCCCAAATCCTCAAGGTACCAGTAAAAAACACAACCAACTATAAACAAAGAACTGGATAAAATGGTTCACTTGTTTTCTAACATTTTTTTATAACCTAACAATAGAACACATTTGCATAATGAAGTAACCTATGGATAGTTTGATATATTGAGCATCTCCAGTGCATTCCACCAGCGCTGGCATTTCCAGCAGAGATCTGAACATATTGGTTGTACTAAACCAAATCACTTTAGGCTGATTCCAACAATAATATAACCTTCTAACAGTATAGCATGGCCTCTTTATAGTTAAACCACCAAATTATATAATTTTGGTCTACACAGTTATGAAAACATTTGAATAAGGATGAGTCCCATTGTGCAGCAGTTGTAAGGAACCTGCATGTTTGCACCAGGGAAACAATATGATTGAATAACACTTGCGTAACTGTCATCAAATATCTTAGACATTAAATATTCACCAGCAACTTTGAAAGACTATAATTTTGTGTTCATGGTCCTTGGTCTAAGATATAAATTGAAAATTGAAAAGGCACATAAGAGCCAAGAGTCCTATGACATTATTTTAGTTTGTGCTGCCCACATTCAAAAGAGAAACATCACAGCAGACAGTTGCAAATCTTGAGTAGCTTCTACTTCATTCACTTTGTGTGTTCAGTTTAATTGGTCAGTTAATATACCTTATGTATAGACTAAATACATCCTCTCACATCACTTGATGATTTATAGAAAGTGCAAATTAAAATCTAAAAATGACTTGAAAAAGAAGTAAATACAAGGATGAGAAACAACCATAGAACAATTAAAATGAGCATACACAAAACAAACTACCTCAAATGATTGGACTGTGAAGTGGTCCCCTATTATGGGAAAACTGTTGGTGTGTGAAATTACAGTAATTTATTTTAATGTATTGTTTTTATTATATGAATGTTGAGGTTGTTAGGTTGATTACATGAATATGTAGGCAGGAATACGTAGGTATTCTTACTGTATTTTAATTGATATATTGTAAGTATTTTTAATGCATAGAAATGCCCAACCAGGGACTGGAGTTACAAACTAGCTATAGTTGTACTGTATACCAATTGTGCAACACATCAGTCACACAGACTTGTTCTGTTCTCTGTTTCTGTGCACTGTTCCTGTAAAAAAAAGCAACTAATAATAATAATAATAATTATTATTATATTATTATTATTATTATTATTATTATTATTATTATTATTATTATTATTATTATTATTATTATTATTATTATTATTATTATTATTATTATTATTATTATGACATTCAAACTGCATAGCCCTCTTTTCAGTACCACATTGCCTCCAGAATTCTTGGGACAGCCATCACTGAATGACACAGATATACAAACAACATGATCAGATGATGATAAAAAGAAAAGTTCCAGTTTTATATCATGTGCAAGCAGCTTGTTCAATGAAACATATTCTTGGATAAATTGCTAATAGTTGGACAACAATTTCCCTAGATATTTAGTTGTGTGATTAATAATGGTGCACAAGAATACCTAAAAAAGAGAGATATCAAGTTCTAACTAAGCTGGTACAGAAAAGAGAGGCAACCGAAATAGAAGACGTGGTGAAGAGCTACTGTTTGAGAAGTAGATTTTTCCTTGTGACCCTCTCTTCTGGTCAAATCCATTGTTTTGAATTAATAATACAGATTACATCTCACTGGGCTGTCACTTCTGGGTACTGGTTGGCAAACAGCATCACAAATATGTTTCCAGAATGCCTTGATGACATGATCACCGTGGGTGTCTTTAACCCTTTCTTGGTTTAGTCTTGGGTGTCTCCAATCTATTTCATAGAAGATCAAGAAGGAAGATATGTATTTTGACATTGGCATAGGAGTTCTCCTATGCCAAAAAGACAAAACAAAAAACATGTAGGTCTAAATATAAATCATCATAAAAAAAATCATAAAAAATGTACTTCAGTAAATTAAGTCATAAAGCAGCTGCCAAGATGTATATGATGTGGGCAGAGGTAGGCATTGAAGTAATGTGAACAGCCTAGAAAATAGTTTTGGAAGGAGTACACACAAAAACACCTGATGTTTATTGTTGTTGTGTGCTGTATTTCATCGTTCACTTTCTTGTTTTTCCTGAGTGGCACAAGATGTATGTTCTTGTTCTTGTTGTTTTAATTTTAATTCAACCAAATCGTTAAGAAAATTGGTTACCTTCTGTTGATTTTACTTTCTATGTAAATACAATGGCATTGACAAATAAGTTAATATAAAAAATGATAATAATCTTACATTATACTAAAATGTTGTTGTACTTAAAACAAACCCATTTTTATTAGGTAATTTAGGTCACTTTTATTAGGTCACTGAAACTGCAACTGAAAATGCATGTGCTTTCATGCAATAAGGCGTCACATTTAAGTAATTATATAGTCTCTTACATTTGTAGCCCTGAAAAAAAAAGTTATATATA
>JBBPBX010000829.1:35817-104132 GCA_038048925.1 Garcialebias charrua
TATATATTACTTTTTTTGTGCATAAAAATGATGCAAAAACATGATATTCTATTTAAAATTACCATACACCATGAACAGTAGAGTACATGCAGGTTGCCGTTGACAATAGAGCAGGGATGGCTGCTTGACAAAATACAGTAACTGAGAGGCATGGACTGATGAGTGGCATCATATCATGTTTAGCAATTGGCTTTTACTGAATCACTGAACCTGCATTACCATGGATGCATATGGCAATACCAAGAAGAAAGGACCAACTCTGCCAATGCTGCAAAGTCACACACACTGTTGTTCCTTCTGGCATCACAGTAAGAGCTATAGGGTGAGACTTCAGGTCACTTCTAGGAGTGATTCTGAGAACCCTGGCAGCATCGTGCTGAGTGACATCCTGCATTCATATGCTTCCTGAGACAACACCATGCTAGTCTTTCATCAAGGCAATGCTTGTCTACACATAGGACTTGTGTCTTTGGATTGCCTGTCATGTTAAAACCCTTCTGTGGTCAACCAGATCTTCTGATCTTCCCCCAGTGTGCATGTGTCTGATCAAAAGTCAACATCGAACCAGTGCCAATCTGCCAGATTTTGAGTTGCTGCAAAAAGGACTTCAATAGACTGTTCTGCACCAAATGATCCATTGTTAAAGAAGTGCCACACCCTACAGACATGGGACCAGCAGAGTGTTTATCTTGCCAACTTTATTGTCCATTGAATCTGATATTGTAATCATTGTAATGTAGTTGTGTTACCTTTTAAAATTGTGCTGCTTCATTTCATTGTCACCACTCCATCTGGGGTGCTGAACATTGTCTGTCAGTGTAACTGATGCCATCCAAAGCTCTCAGGGAGATAGACCACTTAACTCGAGCACTTATCTGATTCCAAAATCAAAAATCAGTGATAAGCATCAAAACAAATTCTTGTTTGCCTTTTCATTAATATTTGATGAGGGAGTTGATGTACTGATAGAAACAAACTGCAGTTAGTCAGGCTGCTGGGAGCCACATCAAAGACACAGGTCTAGGATTTGACTAGCTCCAGCTCTCTGTGTTTGTGTGCATGAGGTTCATCTGCAAGGTCTTCCTGTGAGCTGAAGCTTAACAGTCATGCTGCAAGTTGTAACTGCTGTTATTCAGATCAAGAAAAAACCCTGCAGGTGATTTTCTGTTTCCCTTAAAAGAACTCTACCATCTGTGCCCCATCATCCTATTATTTACCTGTCCTACTTTTGAACTGAACACCAATATAAACTCCACGTCTGCAGCAGAAGCAGTTTTTCCCAGCTACAAGAAAGAGCATAAAATATAGATTAACTAGTGAACTTGCAGTTGAATCTTATTAGTTCGGGCGAAAGCCCAAAAGTAGGGCATTTGAGGAAAAATCTCTAGAGTTGCTCCACCTAACACTTTGGTGTGCAAACAGTAAAACAAGAAAAAAGTGTAGCCTTAAAATAATGAGAAGAAACATCCGAATTTTCACATGAAAAACAAAATAAAAAACTAGCTCTGCAGTCTACTTCACATATGGGGAGCAATATTATAGACAGAAACATGGGTGTGCTATGGGGTCTCCAGTTTCTCCTATTGTTGCCAACCTGTACATGGAGGAGGTAGAAAAGAGAGCATTGACGCAGTGACGGCCCGTGAAATGTCCACCGGGGGGGCTATGTCTTAAAAAAAAAGATATACAGTTTTGTTGGGTGCCAGCAGCACACGATGGGGTGGAAGGGTATGACAGTAGATGTGAGGAATGTGGGGATACAGACAGTGTAGAACATGTACTGATGGAGTGCACTAAATATACAGATGATAGGGAGAGATTAAAAGAAAAAGTCAAAGAGACAGGGAGAGTTTGGAGTTTAGGAGGAATATTAGGAGCTGAAGGTGATAGGGATAAAATAAATGATATTAGAAAAGCATTGTTTAAATATTTACAAAACATCAATATTAAAAATGTCACGATTCGGTTCCGGTGAAGCACGCAGACCCAGAATGCAGGCGAACAGGACTCAAAGACAAAGTGTAAAATAATAAACACTTTAATAATCAAAACAATAAACTGATGGTGCAGTAACTTACAAAAACAAGGGGAAAACGAGTAGTGGTTCCACCAGACTTCAGGGAGGTATGATTATGACCCAGCGAGGAACAAATGAAATGAGAGGGCTTTTATACTATGAGGGAGAGTGAGTAAATGAGAGCAGCTTGGCAGGTGGCTGATGACAACAGGTGAAAGTGATTAGGGATGCAGACTGGAACTGAGGAGTGAGTGAAAACAGAAAAAACATGACAGGCGCAGAGCCTGACAGGCGCAGAGCATGACAGAACCCCCCCTCAAGGGTGGCACCCGACACCCCCAAGAAGGGCCCCCCACAAGAACAAGGGCGGGCGGAGGGAGGCAACAGGCAGGACGGCGGGCCAACATCAGCCAGATCCGGGGGACGCCCAGGAGGACGCCCATCACCACCAGCCCGATCTGGAGGACGTCCAGGAGGCCGCCCATCACCACCAGCCCGATCTGGAGGACGTCCAGGAGGCCGCCCATCACCACCAGCCCGATCTGGAGGACGTCCAGGAGGCCGTCCATAATGCGGCAGCACGTCAGGCGGGCGACCAGAGTACCGTCCAGCAAGAAACACAACCCCAAGGAAAGGGACGGCTAGGACACCACAGTCGGCCGGCACACCTTCTTCGTCGGCCGGAACACAGTCGTCGGCCGGCACACCTTCTTCGTCGGCCGGAACACAGTCGTCGGCCGGCACACCTTCTTCGTCGGCCGGAACACAGTCGTCGGCCGGCACACCTTCTTCATCGGCCGGAACACAGTCGTTGGCCGG
This sequence comes from Garcialebias charrua, assembly GCA_038048925.1. NCBI lineage: Eukaryota > Metazoa > Chordata > Actinopteri > Cyprinodontiformes > Rivulidae > Garcialebias > Garcialebias charrua. The sequence continues at coordinate 38,654 of JBBPBX010000829.1, forward strand.
CACACCTTCTTCGTCGGCCGGAACACAGTCGTCGGCCGGCACACCTTCTTCGTCGGCCGGAACACAGTCGTCGGCCGGCACACCTTCTTCGTCGGCCGGAACACAGTTGTCGGCCGGCACACCTTCTTCGTTGGCCGGAACACAGTCGTCGGCCGGAACACAGTCGTCGGCCGGAACATAGTCGTCGGCCGGAACACAGTCATCGGCCGGTACTCTGCCATCGTCGTCGCCAGGACCCCCGTCGTTGGGCGCCGAGGCGGGCGATAAGACGTCTACGGCGCTGGGACCCTCAGTCGAGGACGAGGCGTCTGCGGCGTTGGGACCCCCATCGTCAGGACCTTCTGAGACGTCGTTGGGGGCCACGACGTCAGGACCCTCTGAGACGTCGTTGGGGACCTCATCGTCAGGACCCTCTGAGACGTCGTTGGGGATCTCGTCGTCAGGACCCTCTGAGACGTCGTTGGGGACCACGTCGTCTTCTTCGGTCGGCGAGACGTCTGCTTCATCGAGACCCTCTGAGACGTCGTCTGCTTTGTCGAGACCCTCTGAGACATCGTCGAGACCCTCTGAGTCGTCGTCTGCTTCGTTGAGACTCTCTGAGACGTCGTCTGCTTCATCGAGACCCTCTGAGACGTCGTCTGCTTCGTCGAGACCCTCTGAGACGTCATGGGGACTCTCTGAGACGTCGTGGGGACCCTCATCGTGGGGACCCTCTGAGATGTCATGGGGACCCTCTTCGTCGGGACCCTCGTTGTGGGGACCCTCCGAGACGTCGTGGGAACCCTCTTCGTCGGGACCCTCATTGTGGGGACCCTCTGAGACGTCGTGGGGACCCTCTTCTTCGGGACCCTCGTCGTGGGGACCCTCTGAGACGTCGTGGGGACCCTCTGAGACGTCGTGGGGACCCTCTTCATCGGGACCCTCGTCGTGAGGACCCTCTGAGACGTCGTGGGGACCCTCTGAGATGACGTGGGGCGCCGTCGAGACTGCAGGTTCTGGACCAGCTGAGGCTGCAGGTTCTGGACCAGCTGAGGCTGCAGGTTCTGGACCAGCTGAGGCTGCAGGTTCTGGACCAGCTGAGGCTGCAGGTTCTGGACCAGCTGAGACTGCTGTTTCTGGACCAGTCCAGGAGGTGCTTGCATGTGAAGCTGCTGCTGGGCTCAGATGTTCAGCTGCTGTGGGACGTTCAGCTGCTGTGGGACGTTCAGCTGCTGTGGGACGTTCAGCTGCTGTGGGATGTTCAGCTGCTGTGGGACGTTCAGCTGCTGTGGGACGTTCAGCTGCTGTGGAACGTTCAGCTGCTGTGGGACGTTCAGCTGCTGTGGGACGTTCAGCAGCTGGTGAGTTGGGAGGCGGACCTGGCTGAACGCGAGCGAGCAGCAGTGAGCGTAACACACAGCTCTCCTTCCATGCCTGCTCGAACAGCTGCCACGTCCCCGGCGAGTCGTCTTCGTTATTAACTCCGGTGTATGAGGAAATGATGTCCTCTGCTGCGATTAATCTGCTCCACCAATCACTGGAGCTGCAGACGTCCTCTCCCCTCAAGGCAGGTGCGCAGGGGCATGTGACTTCCACGCTCCCAGCAACAGGAGTGCATGGGCGCGCAGCCTCCTCCGTCAGCTTGAGTCTCCCCTCAGTCCTGTCAGAACCGCTGTCAGCACATGGGCTGACACATGCCCCCCCCTTTGAAAATTTCCCCGGCTTTTCTGACAGCCGGCGTGGAGAGTTTGACGGTGGGCGGGGCTGGAACCTGTAAATGTCCACTCGTTCAGTCCGGCGGTGACGTGGACTGAGAGTCGGTACCGGATCCATCCAAAACCCAACTGGGTCCGAGTCCTTGTCCTCGTCCGAGTCGGACCACATCGAACCGAGTGTTGGAACAAAGGGGGAAGACGGCCAAAGAGCTGCGCGGCCGCCTCTGAGCTTCCTCCGTTCTTCCTCCTCGACCAGAAGCGGGGATGAGAGAATCTCCGTTTCCGAGCTGTAGTCCCCCCAGCCGGTCTCTGCACGAACACCGTACATGTGAATGACGGTCGGCTCGTCCTGTCCTGGGGCCACGTCAGTCAGTCGCTGAGCGGGTCTGCTGTTCTGCCTGCGGGTCCTGCGTTTTCGTGATGGCCGGGTCATACTGTCACGATTCGGTTCCGGTGAAGCACGCAGACCCAGAATGCAGGCGAACAGGACTCAGAGACAAAGTGTAAAATAATAAACACTTTAATGATCAAAACAATAAACTGACGGTGTAGTAACTTACAAAAACAAGGGGAAAACGAGTAGTGGCTCCACCAGACTTCAGGGAGGTATGATTATGACCTGGCGAGGAACAAATGAAATGAGAGGGCTTTTATACTATGAGGGAGAGTGAGTAAATGAGAGCAGCTTGGCAGGTGGCTGATGACAACAGGTGAAAGTGATTAGGGATGCAGACTGGAACTGAGGAGTGAGTGAAAACAGAAAAAACATGACAGGCGCAGAGCCTGACAGGCGTAGAGCATGACAAAAAATAGAATACTGTGTACACTTACAGTATAAGGAAAGGATGCCATGAGCTACACACTCTTGGTCAGTAAGTGGCGGTATGCACCTAAATGATGTTTGCAACCCGCCAATAAACCAAAAGAAGAAGAAGGAAAAAAAAACCCACAAAGAAGTGTTTTTGCAGCTGGTGGAGAAAGCATGGCTTAACTTTAATTAAATGACCAGTCAGCTCAGTGCAGCACATGCAATGATTTTATATAGTGCAAAGGAGAGTGAAGTAAAAACGTGGCCCGTCTTTGATGAGCTCAGCTGGATTATTTTGCTCAGAAATAACAGAGAGATCCGTCTCTATCAGGTAAATAAAACTATATAAACTACTCTCATACCAACATTAAGGTAGCTAACAACTTGTACAGTACTCCACTTAAAGCAGTAAGTCAGCTCAAATGCAAACAAGGTGCTAACGTTAGCTCATATTTTTTTATTGGACAAACAACCTGAAATGGCTCGTAATGCAGTAATGCTAAGCTAACGGGATACGTTTGTTCTATTTCATAATTAAGCTCCTGCTCTAGATGGATGGATGGATGGATCCTGGATGGATGACGTGTCTGGCAGCAGAAGAGAAAACTGCAGGTGAAATGTCATTCATGACAACTGTCTTTTCTGCTATTAAAATCTGAAATCTTAATACAAGTACCCTGATGCATGCTCAATAATCCAGGTAGAAAAATCTAAAAAAGCTAAGTCTGGTCCTCTGGATATTCAATGTTTGCTACTTGTTAAAACTCATTACAAATAAATAATTAATGTAATTACATTATTATAAATAATAATGTGATTACAAATGACAAAACTCATTTAATCTCAAAGAATGTCCAGAAGACCAGACTTAGCTTTTTTAGACTAAATACAAGTAATTGTTCTTTGTGGTCAACAGAATAATACTGTGGAGATGGGGTCACCATGCAGTCTGAGAATGACAGAGTGGAGGAGAGTGTATCCCTCTTCTTCTTTCGGCTTTTCCCTTTTCAGGGGTCGCCACAGCGAGTCATCCTCCTCCACCTTACTCTGTCCTCTGCATCCTCTGTCCTCACTCCAACTACCTTCATGTCCTCTCTAACTGCATCCATATATCTCCTCTTTGGCCTTCCTCTGTGTCTTTTTCCTGGCAGCTGCATTTCTAACATCCTTCTACCAATATACCCACTGTCCCTCCTCTGGACATGTCCAAACCATCTCAGTCTGGCCTCCCTAACTTTATCTCCCAGTTGTTCAACATGTGCTGTACCTCTGATTATCTCATTCCTGATCTTATCCATCCTTGTCACTCCTAAGGAGAACCTCAGCATCTTCATTTCTGCTACTTCCAGTTCTTTCTCCTGTCTTTTTGTCCATGTCTCTGTCTCCAGACCATACAACATAGCTGGTCTCACCACTGTCTTGTAAACTTTTCCTTTGACCTTTGCTGACACCTTTTTGTCACAAATGACATTATATACATTCTCAATCTTAATAATGATTTAATAATCCTTTTTTACTGAGATGAACCTGTTGTTTGTTTAGGAACCACCTCTCTGCAGCCTGTCCAGCTTTTAGCTGAGGAAGAGAACATGGAGAGCTGCAGATGGACCAGGATTCCACCAGCCGTTCTGAGGACCCACCCTGCTGCTGCTGGTGGAACCAACACAAGACATCCTTTGCTGTCAGATTTTGCATTCTCATATTTGTGTTCAAGCTTGTTTGTCCAGAACACTCAAACATACTGCCTGAGAAGCAGATATGATCATTTTCCTCAACAAGAACAGTTTCTGATTTTATACTACCTGTTGCTAATCTGGTATGGATTGTACAAGTCTCTTTTTAATAATAATGATTTTGTTTTATATTCCGCAGCAGTGTTAGCCCATCAGTGAGAGCTCAGTGATTGCAGCATCAGACACTGGACATGTGGCAATCTGTTTCCATGAGGTTTTCAAACATAAAGCTCTCTTGTAAAAGTGTACCCGTGAAAATAAAACTAATAACCTGTTGAAGTTAATAAGTTTGATATCTATATACTGGTTGAAAATAGCCCTGTGAGAAATTCATAGTAAATTTAACAAAAAGGAAAAAGTTCATAGAATTAAAATTCAAACAGAAGTTCAAATTATTTAATCCTGAAAGAACTCTGGCTAACTACTGTAGCTCTTTTATAAAATGGTGGAGTTAAACTCAAAGCAGTCTCCTCAGATAAATAGTTTAAATTATTATTTTTATATGAAAGTTTTTGTTAACTTATTATTTTTATATTTGATTGTTTCTGTTCAGTGCCCTGAGACAACTTCTGTTGACTTGGCGCTGTGACTTTCTTGTAAGAAAATAAAATGTTCAACACATAACTTGTCTTCTTATTGATGTATCACCCCAAAAAAATGTGTATTTTGATGTAAGACAAGCTCAGAGTCCAGTTTTATTTTAAACATTTTAGTAAAAACAAATCAATCAGTCAGAGAAATGTAACTGTGGATGATTAAACAGAAGAGCTGCTTCATCTGATGGTTTCCATGTGGGTCACTTCCTGTCCTCTGTCCTGGGTGCCTCATTGGAACAACTTGTTTGGATCTGATCTCGGCTCTAGCCTCCTCAGTGGTGTCTCCCCACTTCTCACATCCTGGTTGGACCACCAGAAGTTCCCTCATCATCATCGTGTCCTGTAGTGGAAGAAAATGTCTCTTTAAGAGCTGCTAAAAACTGTGAGGTTCATAAAATCATATAGCAGACATTGTTGAATATAAAAAGTTTATCCATCCATCCATCCTGCTCCAAGTGGCTGGGGAGAGGGAAGTCTGGGCCTCCCTACTTAGGCTGCTACCCCCGCGACCCGACCCCAGATAAGCGGAAGACAATGGATGGATGGATGGATGGATGGATGGATGGATGGACTTCAGCTCAAGTTTTGTACACAAGCTGGACAGTTAAAACAACTTGCTTCAAAACTGAGTAATTCCTAAATAGATTTTCAAAAGTGATGTTCTTTGGAATAATGATCAGACAAGACTTCAAGATGCAAATGTGCATTTGAGTCTTTTGAGTGAAGAACTTTCTGGTTTTAGATAATTACTGAATGTGGCATCAGAACATTTTTCTGCAGGACCGATTTCTTTTTAACAAGTAGCAAAGATTCAGTCAGATGCAGCTAAATCTGCTCAAAATCCAACAATAATTAATAATAATATGAAAGAATAAAGCCTTTGTTAAACACATAACGTTTAGAAAACACTTTTGCCAGATCTAGTTGAGAGGCATATATCAGTCAGGAATGGTAATATAAGCATTAAGGCTAGCATTAGCATGTTAGCTCCACAAACAAATTCACCAGAATAAACAGTCAGCTGAAGGCTTTTTTCACAAACAGCTATATAAAAATTGAGAGGCATATAAGTCAGAAATGCAAATAGACTTTAGATAAAGGGCTTTCGTGATTCAAAACGTACCTGCAGCCAGCCTGCTTGTCACTGCACGGCTGATTTTCCAGATTTTTTTTTTAATAAATAAATAAACGACCGGAAACACGCTGTCGATGCGTAGCGTTCACGTTAGACGAGTCCAGGCTCGAGGGCGGCGAAAACTGTGCCCTGAAGATTCCAATAGTTTTGTAAAGATGGGACATAACTGCGCATGCGCTACTGATGACGAAAGTCAATGGATAAGCTGCCGGCGCCCACGGAGAACCGGAAGTACGTCACAATCAGAAAACGTTTTTTGAAACAAACAATATAACTCATCATTACTCATAAAATATTTATCCTACACAACTAAAAACATATATGCATACATTTCGAAATATTTTTATTTTATTATTTCATTTTTATAATAAAAAAAAAGTAAGTCTTCAAATTGTGAAGAGCTCCACAGGTTCCAGAGGGGCGGTGCCCCTAGCGCCCTCTAGTGGCGGCCGCCCCTGCATTGACGTCCTTTTCAGGGAGACCACCAAGCCATTGGTTCAGGTATGTTGACGACACCTGGGTTAAAATTTAATCTCAGGAAGTCCAACATTTCACTGATCACATCAACTCTGTGGATAAATATATCAAGTTCAAACGAGAAGATGTAAAAAATGGCAGGTTGGCTTTCTTGGACTGTGAGGTCTCAGTTTCTGATGGGGGACATTTGCAAAATGAGGTATACCGCAAACCCCCCCACATAGAGCAGTATTAACAGTTTGACTCCCATCACCCTCTGGAACACAAGTTAAGGCCGAGATACACTCGAGCGTCCTCACGGTACGCCTATACGCAGCGTACGTACGTCAAGGCAAAAGCGTAGCCCCGCGTAGCCCCTCAGGGCATGTACGCGCAAAGCTTTTTTTTTACGTCCGCGTGCGCGATACGCGGTGTCTGACCATAAACTTCCCCGGCGCCGGACTGTTTTGTATGTTACACAAATGAAATAAATTCCCCTTCTTTATCGCTGATCGGGCCTTTTCTTTTGTTTTTTTGCCTAAAGTCAAGTAATCACTTCTTCCTCCGTTCACTCCATGAATGAAATGAATGAATTCAGGTCCTACCTGGGTGCGCAATGTTTTAAATATCCCTGGTGGGCTGTGTGCTGCAGGAAAAGCACTCCCTGTTATTATTTTTATTTCTGAGAGAACTTTTTATAACATATATAGTAGAAACACCGCATGAACACCGCCGCGGTCTTCAGCGAGCTACATGAGAGCTGACTGAAAGCTGTCAATCATTTCAGTAGGCGTGTCAGCAAGTGACCAATCAGCGAGCTCAGTTGAGTCCCCTCCGTGCGCAGCTGCTCATATTACAACAAGGAGAACGAGAGCGTTTGAAAGCTGATAGTTTCTGAAGTATAGCAGCAAAACACATGCGCACAAAATGCGCGCGTAGAGTGGCGTACCTGAGTACGCTCAGCTGTATTTCAGCCTTTAGGAGTCATCAGGACTGTGTATCGCCCCACTGTTTTAAAGTTTTGTTTTTTACGTACTGCACATTTCTTTCATCTACTTTATTCAAAAATTTAAGGTGGAGGACTGACAAGCTCCCTCCACTTCCCCTGCTCCCCACCACCCTCGCACACACTGGCCTGCCCATTCTATGCATGCCAGCATCGATCAGTTTACAAATTAAGCCCTGCATGACGGGTCATTAACAGGATAAAATAAGAGCATTGTTTTGTTTTCACACCTGAGATAGAAAGGTCTCTCCAGAATCTTGTTTAAAAAAGTAGAACATTTCATTTACAAGGAATTTTAACTTTACTCTAAGAATGGCAACTCTATTATTACCTATTGTCATTTCTTCGATGACAAGTCCTGTCCTTTACTGTAGGATTTATGTTTTTCCCTCACTTGAAGCTTTCTTAGTGCTGTTTCCTCTCTGCAGTGTTAACACAAAATGCACTGATCCAAACTTTCAGTTTAGCTATTTCCCTTTTATTTTATTGGCAACCAAACATGGCTTTATGTGTTCAGACTGCTTGGTGAAGTTTCTAGGAAGTAAAGCTCTCCGTTCTCGAAATAAAGAGAAATGTAAAAAAGTGGCAGAGGAATTGAGCACGCATCAGGGTGGCAGAGGAATGTTTGTGTTAACCTGAGGATAACTGAGTCCAACAAACATGTGGGTCAAACTTTGAGATGTTTTGTATTTATAATCACCAAACAGTTGAAGCCATAGTTGCTCAACTCTACAAAGCATAAAGGATCAGTGATGGTTTTCTTAGGGTTGCTGTAAACCAGGGTGGTGATCTTGAAACAACAAACTAATTTTCATGCGAAACTTATTTGACAGGTCTCAAATCAAAGACCACAAGCCTAGTGGTGGGCTGGCAGCCTCAGTGAGTAAACCTTAGGGCCAGTTTACACGGCGCGTATTTTGAGTGTAACCGCTACTTTCTCTTTGCGACTTTGCTTATCGCCTACACGACACCGCTGGCCCCCCTCGATGACACCGATAGTTTTCTGAGCCTGCTCCCAAAGTGGAACTTTTTCGCTGCACCCCCGCTGATAATATAAACATCTCCTGCTGATCTTTTGTGTCAACCACATGCGCGCAGCCCGCACGCGCGAGGCTGACATTTCACGTGTCACGCTGCTCAATATAACAGTTTAACAATAATAAACAGTATTTATGTTGGCGTGGGAGATGTTTAAATTTATCTGAACTGTACAGTATCTATCTGGACTCGTTACATTTTTTAAACAGTGCGTAACGTGCTGTGAAAATGAAGACACCAGGTTTATTTTTTATTTATTTATTTATTTATTCAGCAGCACAAATTTTACAACGCAAACACTGAGAATTAAACTGAACACACTATTAAAAACACGTGAACCGAACTGTATGAACTGGACTCTTGCTGTGTGTTCATCTGGACCCATCAGAACCGCCGAACCGTCTGCCTGTTTGGAACGACAGCTTCTCCACCTGGCAGAAATAAATAAATAAATAAATAAAAACTCCGTTGTTGTGTGATCAAAGTAAACACAAGCAAACATTATATTAAGAACGTTGATTTACCTGCTGTAAGTCAGCTGTTTATCACGGAGTAAGTCCGGTTCTGGTCCACAGTCCACTCAGCGGTTCTGGTCCACAGGCTCAGCGTCTGATGTGCAGCTTGTTAGATGAAGCGGGTCCCACTGACTCAAATCTGTTGACTCTTATCCAAATTCCAGCTTTAACTTGTTGTTAACTTGTTGACAACAACTTGTAGTTAGCTGATTTTAGCCAGAGAGGAAAACAGACGAGGCAGCTGCTCTGTTTACCTCAGGCAGCGCATGCGCAGTAGTGAAGGTTCCAAAAATCACAGCGCCATCTAAAGGCCCAGCATGGTAACTACAGTGAAATCATGAGGACGGGGGGTGGAGGGGGAGAGAGTCGTATCCACAGAATTCGACAGTGTCAACGCAAAACTTTTCACCTAATTAACATACCCAAAACATCCGTTTCCCCCACACAGTGTCCGTGTAAACAGGGCTTTAACCTCAGATTTTAGTTCAGTTGAGCTACATCTCATTACCATGTTTTCAAAGCTCTGAATGGACTCGCACCTCTCTACATCTCAGAACTTTTGAAAGTCCATCACCCCAGCAGAGCTTTACGATCTGCCAGTCAACACCTGCTGGAGGTGCCTCGCTCAAGGTACAAACAATGGGGAGACCGGTCATTTTCTGTTGCCGGCCCAAAAGCCTGGAACAGCCTCCCCCTTGAGCTGCGTGCCACCTCTGATCTGACTCTGTTCAAATCCAGACTGAAGACCCACTTGTTCAAAAAAGCTTTCAGTGTGTAACTTTTATTACTTTGGTATTTTAGTATGTAGCTTTTTTATTTCCATTGCCTCCTTTTATTGCTGTTACTTTTATTCTATTTTCACTGATTTATTGTACCGGTTTTTTTATATTTTCTGTCCTGTTAAGCACCTTGGTCAATGCAAGGCATTGTAGGAAGGTGCTATACAAATAAAGTTTATTATTATTATATTATTACCATAACAATAATCAAAGCCAACTGTTTTCATTGTGTTAATTTGCATACTCATATTTAATATTTGTGTTTTTCCATCTGTGGTCGGTATCTCACACCAATCAAACATTCCCTAAAACAAAGCTGTGCTGCAAAACACACATTCTGTTGACATTCAGATTTTTGCTGGAAATGAATCAGCCTGGTTCGTGTTTTATCATCTTCAGGCGATTGACTTATTTGATCCAGAGGCAGGATTGAGCCAGTAAAGATTGATGCTTGTGGTCAATGGTCATCATAGTTCAGAAAGATAGTTCGGATAGAAATCCTATCAGGTGACCTTTCCACAAACATTTCTTGAGCTGACTAAATTCTGAATCCGAATGCTCCAAGATTCAGAACTTAATTTGTCAAAAGAATATTACTATATCTTTCATTTAAGTCAACTAATCTATGAAACCCAAAAAAATAGCAGCAACAGTGACATTAATGTTTACTGATGCACACCTTACCACCTGTAAATGATTTTTTTTGTTGTTGTTTTGTAGTAAATTTGGGAGCAGTGCCACTGGATTGGTGATTCTCCTCAAATGGGGACCAGAGGGTGAGTTCCAATTTTAGGGGCATCACCCTTCTTAGCCATGCTGGTAAGGTCTATTTAGGTGGAAAAGTGCGTCAGACTCTTGGTCAAACCTCAGATCAAGGAGGAACAATGCGGGTTCTGTCCAGGACATAAAATACTTGATCAGCTCTTTACCCTTACCCCGGCTTTACACTGCACGCGGCTCCGCCCCGCTCCGGTCCGCAGGTCGCAGCTGAACGAGTCCAATTCCCACTGCCTCCGCTCCGCTCAGGTCCGCCTGGATGCGCCGCTCCAAGACACGTGCGAGATCGCGCGATAAATCAAGTGATAAATAAGTAAGTCAGAACAAAACAATTCATTCGGTGGAAAGAAGGAGAACAACTGTAGAGAGACTGCTGCCTTGATCTTCTCTCGTAAATGAGCTACATGGTTTGAGCAACAGGAAGTGATGTTTACATTTCAGAATAAAATACTTTTTTATTTATTTATTTTTGTATTGCGTTATTAGGTGTAGTCATAGTCATAAATATAATAGTTTAGTCATAGAATAGTCATAATTGATAGTTTGACAGCATTTTTGTACAAATAAATCCGTATAGAGCTAGGATTAGTCCGCCCGTGGTGATTTTATTTTGTAAATACGGAAGTTGTGCTCGTTCCTTTTCCTGTTGGTGCGACGTAATCTTCAAAAGTTGACTCCGGCACAGCTCCGTCATCCGGCAGAAATAGAAAATTTTCTAATTTTGACGGACTGCCGTCCGCTCTCCGCAGCTCGCCGCCGCCGTGCGGAGCCAGTGTAAATTCTGTCATTGATTATAATGGGTGCGTATTTGCTGCGGAGGTCGGACCGGAGCGGGGCGGAGCCATAACGCATGTGGTGTAATTCCGGGGTTAGGGTCCTCAGGGTCATGGGAGTTTGCCCATCCAGTCTTCATGCGTTTTGTGAACTTGGATACGATGTTTGACTGTGTTCCTCAAGGTACACTGTGGGGGGTGCTCCATGAGTATGGGATTGGGGGCCCATTGCTACCCGCTATTTGGTCTCTATACAAGCGATGAAAGAGTTTAGTTTGCATTGCCGGTAGTAAGTCAGACCCCTTCAGGGTGGGAATTGAACTCCACCAGGTGACTGTCTGTTGTCACAGATTCTGTTCAGCTTTTATGGACAGAATTTCTTGGTACAGCCAGCGAGCAGAGGGTTTCTGGTTCAGTGGCCTCTGGATTCCATCTCTACTCTTTGCAGATGATGTGGTCCTGTTGGCATCATTGTGCCGTGATCTTCAGCTCTCACTGGAGCAATTCACAGCAGAGTGTGAAACAGCTGGGATGAGAATCAGCATCTCCACATCTGAGGCCATGGTCCTCAGTCAGAAAAGGGATTGCTTGGTTGGTGCAGCATCTGCAGTATTACAGACTCTGTACCGGTCCGATGTGGTGAAGGGAGAGCTGAGCTGTAAGGCAAAGTTCTCTCTTTAACGGTCAGTTCACATTCCTACCCTCACCCTTTTTTTTCTTCCGGTCCTCTGGTGAAACCAGATGTGCTTTTCATGATGACAACTGGATTCGGCTGTTTGGGTTGGTGAAATCTGGATTGTCTACAAATTTGTGTGGATGTGTTGAAGCTTGACAGCACTCAGACTGAATTATGTGGAGCTGCGTCAGAGAGCTAGAGTTATCAGGACTGTGGACTCTAGCAGCACACATGAAGATGGGAATATCTGGAGAAGCTGTAAGCTATTGGCTTTGGCGTAAGGAATCAATTCGGCTGTTTGAAGCTTTCCATCAAAGAGCTTTTAACAGCAAGAATTTAAAAGGCAGAAACAGCAACTCAAGTTCTGCCTGACCTAAAATGTAGCCTTGACAACGGGCTTATCCTAACTCCTCCTGGCATGTTTTGAAAAATACAAAGATGCTTTGTCTGTCTCCTCACCCCTCCCTTCCCCAAGACCATGGACATGTGAAAGAACCAGAAGTTCAGTTATCCAGGGGGAGACTCGGAGTAGAACTGCAGTAGTAGTAGCTGCTCCTCCACATCGAAATGAGTCAGCTGAGGTGGTTTGGGGTATCTGGTGAGGATGCTCCCTGGGCACCTCCATAGTGAGGTGCTTTGGTCATGTCTGACTGGGAGGAAACCTTTGGGAAGACCCAGGACACGCTCGAGAGACTACGTCTTTCAGTTGGTCTAGGAACACCTTGGAATCCTCCCAGATAAGCTGGAAGAGGTGGCTGTGGAAAGAGATGTCTGGGCCTCACTGCGCAAGCTGCTGCCCCCGCGACCTGACTTTGGACTAAGCGGAAGATGGTGGATGGATGGATATATGGCTTGTGGTTTAAGTATCTGTGCAAGTCAAGTTAATGTGCTCTGTGTATGTGGCATGTGAACAGGTGGGTGCACTGATGGCAGCATCAGAGGAAACAACTGCCACTCATCATGACACAAGGAAGATACATTCTCCAAGTCTCGTTTCCCACAACTATGGTTGACCTGCTGCACTGGGTCCAGTTCACAAACAGCTGAAGTCATCCTGCCTACAAGAAGCACTTTCCCAGCAGATGTTCAGCTTTAATCGGGAACAAGTGGTGCATGGCAGCAGCTTTGTCATATTTATGTTGTAGAAGTCTCCAAATTTGAGCTAAAATGTATTTTTTGAGAGGTGAAGTAATTATTTGAACATAAAGCTGAGGAAATATTAGAAGCTGAGGAAACAGGCAGGATCGCTCCCTCCTGCTGAACAGAAGGTGGAAGACACCAAAGCATAAGAGCTGTCTCCGCTGTCAGCAAGAAGCTGATAGTTTTATACAGCTCAAGCTCCGATTTTAACTTTATCCCTCTCATTGAGGACTTGTCACATGTTTAAATTACTTAAAATATTGATCCATCAGTTTGGCTTATGTGTAAAAATAAATAAATGAAACAGAAAATAGAAAATGCCAAAAACACACAACATGACTTACATTCGAGAATTATCTAACATCAATTTAAACATGAAGTATTTCACATTTCCAGCATTTGGCAGATGTTCTCAAGAAAAGCAGCTTATAGTGCTGCTCAGTATTCATAATGACGACAGCGCCAACAGTGAATGGGAGTCAATCAGGTTGATTTTAGTTGAGAAGCTACCGTACTTTGAGTTGTGAGCTGGGTTGATGTGCTGCAAGGAATCGGGCTGCGTGCATTCTCATTAAAATGTAGTTTTTATACATTCATTTTCAGATACTTTTGCTAGGAGCCAAATTATTTTTAACTACGGTAGGTGTCTTTGGTTTGGCACTTTCTTTAAACGTTACATTTTCATACATCTCATCTCAGTGAGTGGTGGCATTAGAGATATTTAAACATTTCCTGAAGTGAATGCTGGAAATTAAAGTAATCAGCATCATATTTTATATAACAGCTTTCTTGATTTATGTTTGTTAGTCAATTTTCTACCAGTGAACACTAGGTTAAATGTCAACTTTAATGCAAAAAAAGCAGTGCTTTAACACTAGGATGACTGAATTTTCAAGATCCTGAGGACAAACCCCCTCCTTCTCTTCAACCATTAGTAGGCCATTAACTGCCTTTTGTTATAAATATGCGTGCTCACAACTCAGACACCCCCACCACACCAGACTGCATTCCAATGTTTCCACCAGGTAAGTAAGTTGCACTTCCCCCCTTAGAGAGGCCCTGACCAATTCACACATAACAGACCCTGAAGTTATCTCACAGTTGAACATTTTGGGACATCCACTGAACGGAAAGCTTTGTCTGCTCCAGAACAAGTTTATGCATACAATTGTCTTATTCTGCTGTGCTGATTATCCTATAACCCTGATGTTCTGTCAAATAAATTATTTTGCTTACAAGTACTGTCTCTCTCCTTGTCCTTGGCACATGTATATACGGTGCGTTCTGACACATGCAGGTGGCCCATTGCTGTGTTCTACAACATGCTTGACCTATTGTTGTCCGTCACCTGACGGACCGACACAGGTCACATGACATGAAGTCAACTGACGGACCGACATAGGTCACATGACCTGAGGTCAACTAACGGACCAACACAGGTCACATGACCTGAGGTCAAGTGACGGACCAACACAGGTCACACGACATGAAGTCAACTGACAGACAGGTCACATGACATGAGGTCAACTGACGGACCGACACAGGTCACATGACCTGAAGTCAAGTGACGGACCGACACAGGTCACATGACCTGAGGTCATGTGATGGACCAACACAGGTCACATGACCTGAGGTCAACTGACACGACACAGGTCACATGACATGAAGTCAACTGACGGACCAACACAGGTCACATGACCTGAGGTCAACTGACAAAACGACACAGGTCACACAACTTGATGTCAATTGACGTACCGACATAGGTCACATGGCATGAGGTCAACTGATGGACCGACATAGGTCACATGACCTGAGGTAAAGTGACGGACCAACACAGGTCACATGACCTGAGGTCAACTGACAAAACGACACAGGTCACATGAGATGAAGTCAACTGACAGACCGACACAGGTCACATGACCTGAGGTCAACTGACACAACGACACTGGTCACACAGCATGAGGTCAACTGACGTACCAACACAGGTCACATGACCTAAGGTCAACTGACACAACGACACAGGTCACATGACCTGAGGTCTACTGACGGACCGACACAGGTCACATGACATGAAGTCAACTGACAGACCAACACAGATCACATGACCTGAGGTCAACTGACAAAACGACATAGGTCACACAACATGAGGTCAATTGACGTACCGACATAGGTCACATGGCATGAGGTCAACTGACGGACCAACACAGGTCACATGTCGTGAGGTCAACTAACGGACCAACACCGGTCACATGACCTGAGGTCAAGTGACGGACCAACACAGGTCACACGACATGAAGTCAACTGACAGACAGGTCACATGACATGAGGTCAACTGATGGACCGACACAGGTCACATGACCTGAAGTCAAGTGACGGACCAACATTGGTCACATGACCTGAGGTCAACTGACAAAATGACACAAGTCACATGACATGAAGTCAACTGACGGACCGACACTCGTCACACGACATGAGGTCAACTGACGGACCGACACAGGTCACATGACCTGAGATCAACTGATGGATCGACACAGGTCACATGACCTAAGGTTAACTGACGGACCGACACAGGTCACATGACATGAGGTCAACTAACGGACCAACACAGGTCACATGACCTGAGGTCAAGTGACAGACCAACATAGGTCACACGACATTAAGTCAACTGACAGACAGGTCACATGACATGAGGTCAACTGACGGACCGACACAGGTCACATGACCTGAAGTCAAGTGACGGACCAACACAGGTCACATGACCTGAGGTCAACTGACAAAATGACACAGGTCACACGACATGAAGTCAACTGACGGACCGACACTGGTCACATGACCTGAGGTCAACTGATGGACCGACATAGGTCACATGACCTGAGGTCAACTGACGGACCGACACAGGTCACATGACCTGAGGTCAAGTGACGGACCAACACTGGTCACATGACCTGAGGTCAACTGATGGACCGACATAGGTCATATGACCTGAGGTCAACTGACGGACCGACACAGGTCACATGACCTGAGGTCAAGTGACGGACCAACACTGGTCACATGACCTGAGGTCAACTGACAAAACAACACAGGTCACACGACATGAAGTCAACTGACGGACCAACTCAGGTCACATGACCTGAGGTAAACTGACGGACCAACACAGGTCACATGACCTGAGGTCAACTGACATACCGGTATAATGGACCAGATTGCACATTTATATACGGTGCGGCCCATTGCCGTGTTCTACAACATGCTTGACCTGGCAGCGATAAATGCTTATGTGTTATACAAGGCTTGCACTGGGTCCAAGGATTTTGGACTGAGGGGTAGGGGGTGGGGGGGTGTAGGTGTAGAATTAATGGGTCATTAGCAGGGTCATTAGCATGTGAATCGACATTATATAGCCCACTGAAAGGGACCGGGGGATTTGGAAGCCAAGTTCCCTTGCGCAAAAAAGCGCAGCCTTAGTCAAATTAGTGTTAAGCTTTTCTGCTGCGATACTTCAAAATGCGCATCTAGAAACCTTGATGGAAACACGGCTATTGATGCTGGAGCACAGGATGCTCTCCACTGCACACCTGTAGAAGGAGGTGAGGACTGGGCTACTCAGACCAGCTCGTCTCAGCCGTCTGAGGAAGTAGAGTCTCTGATGACCTTTCTTGATCAGGCTGGTGGTGTTGTTGCTCCAGCTGAGGTTATCATTCATGTGTACACCCAAGTATTTGTAGCTGGAGACCACTTCCACTGCAGATCCACTTATGTTCAGTGGGGTGTGTGTTTGTTTGTTCCTTCTGAAGTCCACAATCATCTCCTTTGTCTTCTTCACATTCATGTGAAGGTTATTCTCTTTGCACCAGCTCTCCAGGTGTTCCACCTCCTGTCTGTAGCTGGACTCATCATTGTTTGTGATGCATCCCACCACCGCTGTATCATCTGCAAACTTAACAATATGACAGCCTGGATGTGTGGCTGTACAATCATATGTGAGCAGAGTGAACAGAAGAGGGCTCAGCACACATCCTTGAGGAGAGCCAGTGCTGAGGGTTATGGTGGAGGAGGAGAAGTTGTGGATCTTCACGGACTGTGGTCTGTCTGTTAAGAAGTCTAGTACCCAGTTACAAATGGAGGGGCTTAGTCCAAGTGTAGATAGTTTGTCTATCAGAGTTTGGGGGATCATGGTGTTGAAGGCAGATGTGAAGTCCACAAAGAGCATACGCACGTATGAGTCCTTCTGATCCAGGTGGGTGAGAGCAGTGTGGACCACAGAGGAGATGGCGTCCTCTGTTGATCGGTTCTCGCGGTATGCATACTGATGAGGGTCCTCGTTGATGTTGACGGTTGTCTTGATGTGAGACATGACCAGTTTCTCAAAACATTTAGCGACTATCGGGGTGAGGGCCACCGGTCTATAGTCATTCAGACCAGTCACTGTGGAGCTCTTTGGAACTGGGATGATGGTGGCAGTCTTCAGGCAGGTGGGAACTGACTCCAGTGCAAGTGAGGTGGTGAAGATGTCAGCCAGCACCTCACAGAGCTGGTCCGCACATTCCTTCAGAACTTTCCCTGGGATGTTGTCTGGTCCGGTTGCTTTATGAGGGTTGATCCTTCTGAGACTGCCTCTCACTTCTGCTGCGGTCACTCTGAGATGCTCTTCATCTGGTGATGAGGTGAGTCTGGTGCTAGCTGGTCTGTTTGGGTCTTCAAAACGTGCATAAAACTTATTTAGGCATCAGGCAGAGATGGGTCCTTGGGGCATTGTTTGCTCTTGCCTTTGTAATCTGTTATGCATTAGAGCCCGTTGAGATCGAGATCTCTTTTACAAGGGTGACCTGGTCAAGTGGTCAGTAGCACAAGTCACATTTGAATTGAAGTTATAATAATAATAAACTTTATTTGTATAGCACCTTCCTACAATGCCTTGCATTGACCAAGGTGCTTAACAGGACAGAAAATATAAAAACTGGTACAATAAATAACTGAAAATAGAATAAAAGCAACAGAAAAAGGAGGCAATGGAAATAAAAATGCTACATACTAAAATACCAAAATAATAATAATATCTAAAAAAGCTAAGTCTGGTCCTCTGGACATTCAAAAAACAAAAAAACAAAACAAAGCAAAAAATTGTAGAAACGTTTCGTCTTTCGTCCGAAAGACTTCCTCAGTCTGAGGTGCTGGGTTCAGCTCAGTCTTATAAATAGCACCCTCTCACAGTGTTACACAACCAGTTGGCTGATGACAGCCTGAAACCAGCTGCTCACATGATCAAGGAGGACCATCAGCCTAACAATGGATCGTTAGCACCCTGATGGTTGTTTGCTATTCACAGAGGGCTGAGTGATACCAGCAATCACAGCATTGTAGGAGGGGGACAGTTGAACCCGGAGGCCTCCACCTCTGTTTAATGATGGACGGTTTCTTTTCACAAAGATGGCCTCCTTTACTCCTCTCTCAAACCATCGTTCCTCTCTATCAAGGATGTGAACATCTTCATCCCTGAAAGAGTGACCGCTGGCCTGGAGATGAGTGTAGACTGCAGAGTCCTGACCTGATGATGTTGATCTTCTGTGCTGGGCCATCCTTTTGGCCAGTGGCTGTTTAGTTTCCCCGATATAAGACTGATCACAGCCCTCCTGACACTGAACAGCATACACAATGTTACTCTGTTTTTGCCGGGGGACTGGATCTTTGGGATGAACCAGTTTTTGCCGTAATGTATTTTGAGGTTTAAAAGCCACTGGGACGTTGTGTTTAGAAAATAAACGTCTCAATGTCTCTGAAACCCCTGCAACATATGGAATGGCCACTGGTCTGGGTCTGGGTTCCTTCTTTTCACCTGATGGCTGGCTGGAGTCCTGTTTGGGTTTCTTCTCTGCTTTCAGGAAGGCCCAGTTAGGATATCCACATTTCTCTAGAGCCTGTTTTGTGTGTGATTTCTCCTTCTGTCTGGCTGCTGAGTTAGTGGGGACGCTGTCTGCTCTGTGGTACAGAGTCCTGATGACTCCTAACTTGTGCTCCAGAGGGTGATGGGAGTCAAACTGTAAATACTGGTCTGTGTGGGTGGGTTTGCGGTACACCTCAGTTTGCAAATTTCCTCTATCAGAAACAGAGACCTCACAGTCCAAGAAAGCCAACCTGCCATTTCTTACATCTTCTCGTGTGAACTTGATATATTTATCCACAGAGTTGATGTGATCAGTGAAATGTTGGACTTCCTGAGATTTAATTTTAACCCAGGTGTCATCAACATACCTGAACCAATGACTTGGTGGTCTCCCCGTAAAGGATGTCAAGGCTCTCTTTTCTACCTCCTCCATGTACAGGTTGGCAACAATAGGAGAAACTGGAGACCCCATAGCACATCCATGTTTCTGCCTATAATATTGCTCCCCATATGTGAAGTAGGTTGACTGCAGGCACAGTTTCAAGAGTTGACACAGTTGCTCTGTGGAAAGCGTGGTTCTGCTGTTCAGAGTGGTGTCTGATTTTAACCTTAAACAGACCACCTCTACTGCTTCATCAACAGGAATGCACGTAAAGAGTGATGTAACATCAAAAGAGACCATTGTTTCATCAGTCTCCATGATGACATCCCTCACCTTATCCACAAAGTCCATGGTGTTCTGTATGTGGTGTTCTGAGCTGCCAACTAAAGGGATGAGTACAGATGCCAGATATTTGGAAACATTGTAAGTGACAGAGTTAATCATGCTAACAATTGGTCTTAAAGGTACACCTTGTTTGTGGATTTTGGGTAAACCATACAGACTTGGCGTGGCCTCCCCTGGGTACAGTCTGTGGTACAGAATATTGTCAATAGCCTTGTCCTGCTTCAAAATTTTCAGGCAATCTATCAACTTCTTCTTGTAACCACTTCCTGGATCTCTTTTCAGCGGTTCATAAGTGGTTAAGTCACTAAGGAGTGACATAACTTTCTCATGATAGTCTTTCAGGGATGAAGATGTTCACATCCTTGATAGAGAGGAACGATGGTTTGAGAGAGGAGTAAAGGAGGCCATCTTTGTGAAAAGAAACCGCCCATCATTAAACAGGGGTGGAGGCCTCCGAGTTCAACTGTCCCCCTCCTACAATGCTGTGATTGCTGGTATCACTCAGCCCTCTGTGAATAGCAAACAACCATCAGGGTGCTAACGATCCATTGTTAGGCTGATGGTCCTCCTTGATCATGTGAGCAGCTGGTTTCAGGCTGTCATCAGCCAACTGGTTGTGTAACACTGTGAGAGGGTGCTATTTATAAGACTGAGCTGAACCCAGCACCTCAGACTGAGGAAGTCTTTCGGACGAAAGACGAAACGTTTCTACAATTTTTTGCTTTGTTTTGTTTTTTTGTTTTTTGAATGTCCAGAGGACCAGACTTAGCTTTTTTAGATTTTTCTACCTGGATTATTGAGCATGCATCAGGGAATAATAATAATAATTAATTAATTTATAACGCACTTTTCTGAAAATCTCAAAGTGCTACACACATTGAATGCTACACACATTCATACACCGGTAGCGGCAGACTACCATG
The DNA here is from genome assembly GCA_038048925.1 of Garcialebias charrua. NCBI lineage: Eukaryota > Metazoa > Chordata > Actinopteri > Cyprinodontiformes > Rivulidae > Garcialebias > Garcialebias charrua. The sequence continues at coordinate 59,311 of JBBPBX010000829.1, forward strand.
CAAGGTGCTTTCCAGTCCTACCGGGAGCAACTCGGGGTTAAGTGTCTTGCCCAAGGACACAACGACACATGGTGTGAGGAACCGGGATTCGAACCGCCAACCTTCCGATTGGGGGACAACTGCCATTACCACCACGCCACGGCCGCCCCTACACACTGAAAGCTTTTTTGAACATCATGAATGATTCTGCAGTGTTAATTGAATTAACACTGCAGAAATTATTTAAAAATAAAATTAAAATAAAATACAGGTTGAATGAATGAAAAGAATTTATTTAAAGCTGTTATGCTGATAAAGACAGACATCTAGTGGTCAAATGGAGCAACATAGCATGGCAAGGTTTGGTTCTGTGCTTTGCTTTCGTCATGTGACCATAATGCATTACAGTGCTTCAGTTTTCCAGTAAACAGTTAAAATAACTTTATCAGTGGTGGGCCTCCGACCGCTAGGTAGCGCTATCAGGTTCAGGTTACTTTATTTATACCCAAGGGTAAATGTGGTTTGCAATGGTACAAAGCATACATCCATCCATGCGCACATACAAATAAAAACAGTAAAAACATTTAGTAAAAACACTTCAAAGAAACCATAAACAGATAATGTTGCACATAACAGTGTTAAGGCTCCCCTAATCATATGTAAAATGAAAAATAAAAACATTTAACCACTAAAAGCTTCAACATTATTTCAGTTTGTTCATTTCAGTAACAGCAGTGGGAACAAAGCTATTTTTAAAACGTGTTGTCCTACATTTAGGGACTAAAAACCTCCGACCAGAGGGAAGAAGCTGAAACTCTCCGTACAGGGGATGAAGGACATCTTTTAAAACAGAAGAAGCTATCCTCTGTACCTGACTAACATACATGGATGTAACTGAGGTTTGGGTTCCTCCGGTCAGTTTAGATGACAGCTTAACAATCTGCTGAAGGGAATTCTTTCCTCTCAGTGTAGTGTGACCAAACCATGACACCAAAGAAAAGGATAAAACTGATTCAATAAAAGCACGATAAAACATGGTCATTATGGTTCGGTCAATATTAAAATGGTTGAGTTTCCTTAGACAATAAAGGCGCTGGTGGGCCTTTTTGCACACCTTGTCAAAATTGGTTTCAAAGTTTAATTTATCGTCTATGATTGTCCCGAGATATTTGTAAGACTGCACTGTCTCAATTGCTTGACCTTTAATTAAAGTGACTCCGTGCTGGTGAGGTTTCTTCCTAAAATCAATGATCATGTCTTTTGTCTTATCTGTGTTTAGTTTGAGGAAAGAGTCCTCGCACCATTGAACAAAATCATCAGTCACCTGCCCATGGCTACTTTCATTTCCTTTAAGCAGACTGACAATAACAGAATCATCTGCATACTTTATAATGTACCTGCTCTCATGTCTGCTCCGACACATGTTGGTGTATAGAATAAAAAGCAGGGGTGACAGTACACATCCCTGGGGTGACCCGGTGGAAGAGGACTTAGATTCAGAGAGACAATTATTCACCCTTACTCTCTGTGTCCTGTTACTTAAAAAATCCAAGATCCAGCCCATCAAATTGTTACTCAGAGGAAACTGTTCAACAAGCCGTTCAGTTAATATGTGAGGTTGGATTGTATCAAAAGCTGAGGAAAAATCTACAAATAAAAGTCTGACATGGGTCGCATTTAAATCTAAGTGTTTAAAAAGCATATTAAGCAGGGTGAGTGTTGCGTCCTCTACGCCTCTATGAGGCCTGTAAGCAAACTGCATGGGATCTAAAAGATGTTCAGTCTGCTTTAGAATCTCACCTCTGATTAATCTTTCAAAGATTTTCATCAGAACTGAGGTCAAAGCTACTGGTCTAAAATCACCAACAGTTTTCGGACTGTTGGATTTAGGGACAGGAACCACTACAGCATCTTTCCAGATGATGGGAACATGTTGTGTTTCCAGAGACTTATTATAAATATACTGAAAAATGGAACTCAGCTCATTGGCACAGAATTTTACAGAACGGCCACATACATTATCTGGTCCGTGACTTTTGTTCACTTTCACACACTGAAAAGCGTGTTTCACATCTTGGAGGCTGATGTTAGAGTGCTGTGTGTCTTTAAGATCGTGAACTAGTTTCTGGATTTCACTGCTAAAATCACAGGTATCAAAACGACAATAAAATGAATTTAAAGCATTTGCAAGTTTAAAATCTGAATCAAAACCATCTATAGTGACACGGGTTTTATGCGGCTTCTGAAGGCCTGCAATAGTCTTCATACTAGCCCATGCTGAGCCAAGTTGATTTGTGGCCATTTTATTCTCCAATTCGTCTTTGTACTTTTGTTTTGCTTTTGAAATTTCTACCTTCACTTCTTTTCTGGCTAAATGCTGGTCAAAGACTGTTCCCTGTTTAAAAGCAATTGATTTTTTATACAAACTGGACTTAACTGATTTAGTAACCCATGGTCTGTTATTAGGATATATTTTTACACGCTTCGCTGGGATAATCATATCTCTGCAAAACGTGATACAGGTAGTCCCCGATTTACGAGCGCTCTGATCTGCGAGGTTCCAGACTTACGAGCTGCACATTTTTGGAAAAAACGAAAAAAATACTGAGTTTTCATGTGTTTTTTCACTTCAGTTAGCAAGTTAAGCATATAAACACACGTTTCCGATCATTTTTATGCACTCAAAAGTAGTTTTTAGATGAAAATAGAGTGTTTTTAGGTGCGCTAGCGAAAACCGTTCCAATTTACGAGCGGATTTCCGGATTTACGAGCGAAATGGCGGCCGTTCCAAATTACGAGATTTCCGGTTTACGAGCGCCTCGTTGTGACGGATCTCGCTCGTAAATCGGGGACTACCTGTATAAGAATATGTGACATCCACTAATGAGTCTAAATCATCACCACAAGATTGTTTAAAAAGATCCCAGTCCGTACACCGAAAACATTCCTGCAGTGAGAGAACTGATTCCTCTGTCCAGACTTTTATGTCCTTGATCTCAGGTTTTTCTCTCTTCAGAACAGTTTTGTAGATGGGCAGCAGATGAACACAGTTGTGGTCAGCAGAGCCCAGTGGAGGGAGTTGGACAGACTTAAAAGCATCCTTCACTGAGCCATAACATAAATCCAGTGTCTTATCACCTCTTGTTGTGCAGGAAACATACTGATAAAAATTTCTCAGTGTTTTCTTAAGAGAAACGTGATTAAAATCACCTAAGACAAAGTTAGGTGCATCTGGGGAGATGGACTGCTGCTTCTGCACGACATCAAAAATTGTGCTGGAGGCAGAGGTGGGGTCTGCCTTTGGATGAATGTACACAATTGTGATGAAGATTTGGGGGAACTCACGGGGTAGATAAAAGGGCCGTAGTGACACTGATAGAAGTTCAACGTGAGGCGTGCAAATCCGCTCTCTTATCGTCACTGAAGTACAGTAGCGTCTGCTCACATACAGACAGACACCCCCGCCCTGAGTTTTCCCCGTTACCTCAGCCTGTCGGTCCAGTCGAAGTGGAGCCCCAAATCCATCTATGGACAGATCCGAGTCCAAGTCTCGCTCTGTGAGCCACGTTTCACTGAAAGCCATGACGCAGCAGTTCTTAAAATCCTTTTTGTAGCGAACGCAGCTTTCAAGTTCATCAAGTTTATTCCTGAGGGACCGCACATTTGCCAAGATGAAAGAAGGAAGAGGGATCTGATCAGCGCGTTGTCTCCTCAGCCGCAGTCTGAGCCCTGCACGTCTTCCCCGCTTCCTTTTACCGGCATCTTTATTACTCCTTGTTCTGTTCAAATCGCTCCGAATGAGATCCGGCGGTATTTGTGGGTCGAGGTCTGACACCTGAGCTAATGTGGCAACATTTAGCTGTAAAAGGGTGTCTCTGGAGTACTGGATCCTGACATTCCAAACAATCCCGGTAGATTCACCGGCACACAGGTGATTCATCAGCTGATTAACGAAGAACCACAGCCCGAAAAATGACAGAAAATCCATCCTTGTCTGTAAAAACTGGGGCCTTGACACTCAAAAAAAAAATCCTGATTTAAAACGTATGATTAACACAAAATTAATCAAACAAAACGACACGTCACCTCACACATTCCAACCCGCTGCTGGTCGCTGCGTGCGCATGCGCCCTTACTTACTGTTGCGCTAATCCGCTTGTAGCGTACCTAAATAATCTGTTAGCTTTACAGCGGATTGACTAAGTTTTATAATTCATAAGCGGATTTATGCTATTTTTATTTAAAATGCAGTACCGCTAATAACTAATTATCTATCAGTAAAAACGAAATAACGTATTTACGAGCAGCGCCGGATGTGGTCCGTCACAAAAAAGCGTCCCCCTCAGTCTCTTGGTGTGTGCTCTCTCTATCAGTTAGCAGCCAGTGTGTTACTCTGCAGCCTTATTGCTTGTTTTCGAAGAGTCAGACGAAGACTTTTTAACATGGAGGGTGAACTTATGGATGTTTCTCAGGGCCTACGCGACGCGTCTGGATTTAAAAATAGAATTTCGCCACATTAGCACTCTTCAAAATGGCGTCCGCGACGGCCAAAGAAGCCAGGATTTTACAACAAAACACGGTAAAACAATTATTTCTTTGCTGAGAAAAAATATATTTCATAGCTGACGTTATAGCACAAGTTTTTCTGAGCTTGAGAGTTTCACGAAATGGTCAAATCTGCTGGATTTAAAAAAAGTAGTTCACCATTAGGACTCTTCAAAATGGCGTCCGCAGGGCAGCAAACTTACATACTCAGGGAATCACAAGGAACTCAGGAGACAGAGGCAACAGGAGACAATGCCAGGACAATGATAAACACAGAGATACAGACTTATTTTTGATTTGATTTGATGTTCATTCATTCATTTTAAAAGAACAATACAAAACAGTTTCATCAGATACAAGGATGAATAGACTTTTAGCTGAATGGATGGATGGATAGACAGTTAGCTGGATGGATGATCTTTAACAAGTTCTAAAATCATTAAAATTTAACCTCAGCTTGTGCCTCTGACCCAACAGAACCTCCTTCAGCAGCAGAATCCTCTGTGGTTCTCTGACTTCATCAGTCTGCAGGACTTCATCAGTCTCTCTCCTGGTTCTGGAGGAGTTCTGACCCACTCTTCTTTCCATTGTTGCTTCAGTTCTTTGAGGTTTCTGCTCAGCTCTCTGAAGGTTTCAGGTTCTGGACTCTGACTGGGCCGTTGATTTGATTTGATTTGATGTTTATTCATTCATTTTAAAAGAACAATACAAAACAGTTTCATCAGATACAAGAATACAAGTAGGATAAAATGAAAGGAGCAGAAAGAAGATGAAATCTTATTATATCTGCCCCTTATTTATTTCACAGTTTGTTCAACCAATGATAACCTTCAAACTACATCACAAAATGAATAAATCTACAAAACATATTGTCAAAAGTCTGTTACATCTCCAACATCTCTTCAAAACATATTGTACCCCAATGTACACTGCACACCTGTGGCGGCATTACAGAAAGAGCAGTATGCATAAACTACAGGTGGCATACAATGATGGCATGAGGATGCTGCTTAAGGTGCCGCGATGGAGTAGTGCCAGCCAGATGTTTGCAAATGCCAATGTACCAACTTGTGCAGCTGTGCTTCGTAACCTTATGTACAGATGTATGTGTAGGCTAACAAACTCTGCAAATAGCATCATCTATACTCTGACCAACCCTGCACAGAGCTCGGTTAGGTTCTATTCAAGTCTGTGGAATCACTGGCGCCTCAAATTATTTGGCAATGGATGAACATTCTATTTTTACTGTGTCTTGTTGATGTTATCTTTTTAATTTTTTATATATTTTTATTTTTGGTGGTGGTTGTTTTTGTTACTATGGACCATATGCGTCTGAAATAAAGTTTTGATTGATTGATTGATTGATAACTGTAATACACAAACACACTAAGCTACATCATATATAGTTTTTGAGCAAGTCCTTTTCGACCTTTTTCTTAAATGTATACATTGGGCAGCACGGTGGCACAACTGGTAGAGCTGCTGCCTCTCAGCGAGAAGGTTGCCGGTTCAAATCCCGGTCCGGGGCCTTTCTGGGTGGAGTTTGCATGTTCTCCCCGTGCATGCGTGGGTTTCCTCCGGGTACTCCGGTTTCCTCCCACAGACCAAAAAACATGCTTGTTAGGCTGATTGGTGACTCTAAATTGACCCTAGGTGTGAGTGTGAGAGTGGATGGTTGTTTGGTGTGAGTGAGACAGGTCCCTCTTGTAAATGAGTCCCCGTGACTCAACGAGGCTAGCCTGTATAAATAAAGGTTGAATGAATGAATGAATGAATTGATTTTGCATTTTTAACATCACTCTCCAGAACATTCCACAATCCAACTCCCTGAATTGAGGTAGACCGTCCCTTTAAGCTGGTTCTGAATTGTGGTTTGATGAATATCTGTCCCTTTAAGATTGTAATAACTTTGTCTAAATTTCTTTGGATATTTAAAGGTAATGTGTTATTATGAGCCCTATACATAACTGATAAAATACTATATTCTACCAATTCCTGGAATTTCAATAAATTTAGCTGAAGAAACAAGGTGTTTGATGGGTGACTGAAATGTTTTCTGGTGATTACTCTTACAGCTCTCTTTTGTAAAATAAAAACAGGCTTTGTAATTGTTTTGCACGCTTTTCCCCAAACCTCAATACAATAGATTAAATGTGGAACAATGATTGTGTTATACAACATATACAGAGCTTTATCAATTAAAAAATCCCTGACTTTATATACAGGTACATGAAATCACAGCATGACAATGACATGGACCTCGTGTACATAATCTCGTTTTCATCACATGTACCACATGCGGTGCAAATGACAATAAAGACTCTCTGACTCTGACTCTGACAATCACAAACACCTGGACAACAAAATGGAGGAGATAAGCAAGACAATTAACAGAGAGACCAGGGAGTGTAGGGATGGGGACCCATCACCTGAGAGCAACATGCTTACAACTGTTATCTTGAAGTTCTAGGGTGTAGAGAGCCACAGAAACGGTTATGGTAGGCCGGATTTGGCCCACGGGCCTTGAGTTTGACACATGCGATCTAGTGGTACTAAAAGTAACAAAAGAAGAAAAAAAAAACAGCCAAATATGTCTGCAGTTTAGCTAACAGACTTTGGAATGGGTACATTTTGTCCTTGTGAAACCTGTTGAAGAGAACCAAACTAAATACTCTGAAACTCAAACAACTTACTGTATAACAGTTCATGCACCGCTAGTTGGCAGTGTAGTGCAAATATTGCATAACTTGCTGCTACCAATTGTTGAATTTAATTAGCGGATTAGAATTAGCTTCCCCTAATTTTCATAAGACATTAGTGCTTTTGAAATTGCGGACCTAAATAAATTAATTAGTGCTTTAGAAATAGCGGAACTAATTTTTGGATTTGCGTTGCCCACCACTGAACTTTATCGATGCATTTTTAATGAAAAATCTACAATAAACAAAAGAAAAAGACAAAGAAGCAGCCGAAATAGCAATTCTCAACACATTAAACAACTTGTAAATTTTTGGACCATGAGCGAAAGGTGTATTGTAGGAGATGACATCCCGAGCGAATCGCGGTTAAGAGGTAGGATAAAGGTGTATAACAGTTCATGCACCGCTAGTTGGCAGTCTAGTGCAAATATTGCATAACTTGCTGCCTACCAATTGTTGAATTTAAATAGCGGTTTAGAATTAGCTTCCCCTAATTTTCATAAGACATTAGTGCTTTTGAAATTGCGGACCTAAATAAATTAATAAGTGCTTTAGAAATAGCGGAACTAATTTTTGGATTAGCGCTGCCCAGCACTGGTGCCAGGGGACTGGATCTTTGGGATGAATCAGTCTTTGCCGTAATGTATTTTGGGGTTTAAAAGCCACTGGGACATTGTGTTTAGAAAATACACGTCTCAATGTCTCTGAAACTCCCGCAACAAACGGAATGGCCACTGGTGGCCACCCTTGTAAAAGAGATCTCGATCTCAACGGGCTCTACCTGGTAAAATAAAGGTGATTGATTGGTCTGGGTCTGGGTTCCGTCTTTTCACCTGATGGCTGGCTGGAATCCTGTTTGGGTTTCTTCTCTGCTTTCAGGAAGGCCCAGTTAGGATATCCACATTTCTCTAGAACCTGTTTTGTGTGTGATTTCTCCTTCTGTCTGGCTGCTGAGTTAGTGGGGACGCTGTCTGCTCTGTGGTACAGAGTCCTGATGACTCCTAACTTGTGCTCCAGAGGGTGATGGGAGTCAAACTGTAAATACTGGTCTGTGTGGGTGGGTTTGCGGTACACCTCAGTTTGCAAATTTCCTCTATCAGAAACTGAGACCTCACAGTCCAAGAAAGCCAACCTGCCATTTTTTACATCTTCTCGTGTGAACTTGATATATTTATCCACAGAGTTGATGTGATCAGTGAAATGTTGGATTTCCTGAGATTTAATTTTAACCCAGGTGTCGTCAACATACCTGAACCAATGACACAGCGTGATTGGGTCTCAATTTGCTGAAGACGAACTTCCTTAAATTGTAGATAAAACCAGCAACCAGCTGAAACCCAAACAGGACTCCAGCCAGCCATCAGGTGAAAAGAAGGAACCCAGACCAGTGGCCATTCCGTATGTTGCGGGAGTTTCAGAGACATTGAAACGTTTATTTTCTAAACACAACGTCCCAGTGGCTTTTAAACCCCAAAATACATTACGGCAAAGACTGGTTCATCCCAAAGATCCAGTCCCCCGGCACAAACAAGAGTAATATTGTGTATGCTATGGTAGAGCTGCTGCCTCTCAGCGAGCAGGTCCCCGGTTCAAATCCCGGTCCGGGGGCCTTTCTGGGTGGAGTTTGCATGTTCTCTCCGTGCATGCGTGGGTTTTCTCCGGGTGCTCCGGTTTCCTCCCACAGTCCAAAAACATGCATGTTAGGCTGATTGGTAACTCTAAATTGACCCTGGGTGTGAGTGAGACAGGTCCCTCTTGTAAATGAGTCCCCGTGGCTCAACGAGGCAACCTGTATAAATAAAGGTTGAATGAATGAAAATGTTGTTCAGTGTCAGGAGGGTGATCAGTCTTATATCGGGGAAACTAAACAGCCACTGTCCAAAAGGATGGCTCAGCACAGAAGATCAACATCATCAGGTCAGGACTCTGCGGTCTACACTCATCTCCAGGTCAGAGGTCACTCTTTCAGGGATGAAGATGTTCACATCCTAGAGAGGAACGATGGTTTGAGAGAGGAGTAAAGGAGGCCATCTTTGTAAAAAGAAACCGCCCATCATTAAACAGAGGTGGAGGCCTCCAGGTTCAACTGTCCCCCTCTTACAATGCTGTTATTGCTAGTATCACTCAGCCCTCTGTGAATAGCAAACAACCATCAGGGTGCTAACGATCCATCGTTAGGCTGATGGTCCTCCTTGATCATGTGAGCAGCTGGTTTTGGCTGTCATCAGCCAACTGTAAGAGGGTGCTATTTATAAGACTGAGCTGAATATAGCACCTCAGACTGAGGAAGTCTTTCGGACGAAAGACGAAACGTTTCTACATTTTTTTTTATTTTTTTAATGTCCAGAGAACCAGACTTAGCTTTTTTTTTCTTTTTTTTTCTACCTGGATTATTGAGCATGCATCAGGGTACCGGTATGTTGTTTCAAAATTTCATGGCGTCAACAAATCCCAAAAAAGTTGGGACAAGTCCATTTTTACCACTGTATGGCATCCCCCATTCTTCTTACAACACCCAACAGACGTCTGGGGACAGAGGAGACCAGTTTCTCAAGTTTAGAAATACCGTAGGAATGATCTCCCATTCATGTCTAACTGGGCCTTCTTTGTCGAGCCTTCCTCTTTATGATGCGCCAAATGTTCTCTATAGGTGAAAGATCTGGACTGCAGGCTGGACATTTCAGTACCGGATCCTTCTCCTACGTAGCCATGATGTTGTGATTGTTACAGAATGTGGTCTGGCATTGTCTTGTTGAAAAATGCAGGGTCTTCCTTGAAAGAGATGACGTCTAGATGGAGCATATGTTGTTCTAGAACCTGAACATAGTTCTCTGTGTAGTGATACACCTCGTCTCTGATATTTTAGGGTTCACACCTCTCTGAAACTCTCAGTGTTACACTTGCTTGGAGCTTAAGGAGACAAGTGGACACTATATTTTGTTACAATTATTATGAATTAATGGACACCAATTAATCAGATTGAACTTTCTTATTAATGTGTGTTAATTCAGAATTGATCAAACAGTATACTTTTTGTCATTTCAATGATGATCTGTTACTTGCACGACTGTGACCTTCTGCTGGTTTTATTTCTGCAGAGCAAGCAGACTCTGTCTCTAAGGCAGAAGTCAGGGTAACCCTTAGCAAAAAGAAGTATACTTAAAGTTCACTTTTTTAAGTATACTTGAGTATAAGTATAAGTATATCAAGTATACTCCACACTATGTACTTGTAGTATACTACAAGTATACTTTTTTAATACCTCTTCGGACTGATTTGGGACACTTTTAGTTTATAAAAAGTATACTTTGAGTATACTTCCTTATATACTTCTAGTTTATAATTCGGTTTTCTTAAGTATACTTTAAGTGTACAACAAGTATACTTTTTATATACTGCCGTTGCACTAGTTATATACTTGTAGGTCATAATCAAGTTTGTTGAAGTATACTTAAAGTATACTATTTTGTATACTGCCGTTGCACTAGTTATATATATATATATATATATAGTTATATATATAGTTATATATATAACTATATATATAGTTATATATATATAGTTATAGCCGTTAAGGAGGTGGGTCAGTCCCCACCTCCCCTATAAATGGGCACTTCCTGCATTTTGGTTTGGTGTTTGGAGGAGAACGAACTGACAACTTGCTTCCCTCTGGAAAGCTGGAGACGGCCCGGTCATGTGTCAACGACCCACGTCTCAGCTGGAATCATAGTAAAGCCTTACTGTGATCCGTTCACTCATTTCTGAAAGAATTTGTTTTCTGAAGTTTTACTTTGAAAAGTTCAGCCAGTAGCTGGTCCTGTTCCTGCCGGTGAAAGCGTGCTCCTGGCTCGTCTGATCCAGTCATACACGCACGAAGTCGACTGGACCTCAACGGGACAACACAGTCCGTTAGTGTCCACAAACTTCTCTGTCCTCACCTCCAAGGGACTATCGTCACCAGGTAAAGAGGCTTTGCTTGTATGCTGCACGTGTCGGAGGCACAGCCTGATCTGTATGGGAAGGTGCCACTCTGGTTGTTTCAAAGTAAACAACTTTAGTTAACTTAGCTTTCATATTCCTTCCTCCTATTTCTTATTTTTCATAAGCATTTAATCTGTCAAGTAATGTGCCAACCGTTAAGTTTAAACTGTCTGTTTGTTTTAATTTGAATTCTTGTCAACTTAGTAAATCAGAGCTAATATCGATACAAATGTTTAATGTAATTCTTGTGATAGTTTCAATAAAAGGTCTATTTTCTGGTAGACCAACATAAGTTGAGCCTCTTGTGAAATTACATTTCTGGCTAATCACATCGTTAGATTTGTTGATTTAATCTGAAAAAGTTGAGACCCCGTTTAACTGATGGTAGGTTTGAGACAGTTTAAAACCTGCTCAAATCTATCATCTAATCTATAGGCAAGTCAGTAAACTGACCTCGTTTGTGTTTAATTACGCAAACGGCCAATAGATTCCTTTACATATTGGTGGCCGCGTACAGGTCTTCTGAAAGATTGAATTGATAAGTTGTTTTTGTAGCTTATTTTTGTTGCGGTGTTGTTGGCATAGTTTGCATCCTGGTTTTGGGCTTATAAGGATAGTTCTGGCTGGTGGAGTGTCCGGGAGTTGCTGATCGTGGCATTGTCTGGATTATTTCCCGATAGAATTATTTTTTATTTCACATTTCAACGTCTGTTTGAAGCTGCGGATGAATGAATGTTTGTTTTTGTGAGACGTTTCATTACGTGTCGCGAGGCTGCATGCATTTTTCGTTTTGTGACCGCCGTGTCACCTCTGCTTCATTTTATTGCATCTGCGTTTTACTGTTAAACGTCTGTTTCACTCTTTGCTGCTCCATTTTTACCTAATCTGTTACAACGTGTTTGCCGAGGTTCGGGAAAAACCCACTCCGCTTTGGACCGGACTGTGATCCGGTTCCGTTTGACGTAAAGTCCGTTGTTGTACACAGTTAGCGTGCTGCCTCCCCTGGGGGCGTGAGAGTTAGCTTGGATGTGTTATGCTCGTTAACAGAATTTTTCTGCGGTGTAATAATACGTTTGTTTTGTGAAAGAGTGTCTAGGACTTTGGATCGGGCTAAGCTAAACGGTACCGGGACAAGATGGCTGCTTAAAACGCTGTGATTGGTCCATTGTGAGAGTTAGCTTGGATGTGTTGTGCTCGTTAACAGAATTTTTCTGCGGTGTAAAAATACGTTTATTTTGTGAAAGAGTGTCTAGGACTTTGGATCGGGCTAAGCTAAACGGTACCGGGACAAGATGGCTGCTTAAAACGCTGTGATTGGTCCATTGTGTGTCGCGTTCAAAAACGTTGGTTTCTGTAGACTCTGGTTGTCAGATTCATTTTTGCACACGTTTCTGACGGTTTATCTGTGTTGTTTCAGTTCTATACGCGTGATATCGTCGAAGACTGGCTTTACCGCGGTGTTTTGCGATATTTATGACTGTTTTAGAACGTTAAAAAGTCCGTTCCTCGCTAGAGTTCAAGAGACCGCAGGTCCGTGAACGCACCGCTCGAACGGCACGTCGCACGTGGGCGGCGTTAGGTTTGGAAGACACAATTTCCCATGAACACTTGGGTTTTAGAACTACAGTTCTGTCTTCGCTGTGATTGGTCGATTACGCTGTAAGTGTTGACGCTTGCGCAGTGGGTGAAGCCCGCTCCTCGTCAACTTTCACTTCACAGCTGCTTGTCCCAGACGAGTTTCCGTGCTTGTTTGTCCATTACTGTCATTGAAAAGACTGTTTAAACGCGGTGTTTTTGAGATTTTAATGGGTGGATTGAGTCGGTTGCTCTGAGACTGCCGATCGCCATGTGACCAGGTCACGTGACACCGATTTTGCCGGTTTTATGAGGACCGACCTTATTTCTTTTAAACGCAGTTTAAAAGGTTTCACAGTTCAACCGATTTTGCTCACATGATTTCGTTTTTGTGAGCCTGGGGCTCTGAAGCTGTACCACGTAACGCTTTGGGTCTGTCTGCTTGATGCTTTTCATCCGTGTTAGATGTCTGTGGGCTAAAAGCTGCAGCTTCGCTCACAGGTGACAACAGCGCCTTCATAGCGGTCGGATAGAGAAATTGCGGTCGCTGTGATAAATTTATCCAGCGCTGCTCACCCCATCTGCTGGTTACATTAGAAGACGCAGTCTTCCTGTAATTTGTACATGTTGAATGTTCCTGTTTTAAACGGGAAACATTTTGGGAATATTGTACACACAGCACCCTTTCATTTGATTTTCACGTATAATCAAATGTTGATGGCAGAACAGTTACACAGATTTAATACAGACATGTCTGTTTTTGATAAGTCTTGACACTTTTATCATCAATTCTGTGCAAAACTAGCTCTCTGTCCCTGTGTTTGTAAACTGCAAGTTTAAATCACTGATTTTTTATTTAATTTCACATCCTGGCATCACATGGTGAGAATACACACTGTGAAATGAGACCCACGTTATTTGATTTTTCACAGAACATCAGTACAAAGATGGACGTTCAAACAGGTGAACCACCTGAGGAGGCCTCTTGTTCTGTGTATCCTAGATGGATGGATGGGGGCCTTGGGTTTCCTGCCCGTGCTTCCCGCAAAGTGGGGGAATCTGCCTCATCGTATGCTAATTACTTGGCTGCAGGGAACGTCCGTCAGGATAAGTGGGAAAATCCCCTGTCATTCTACGACAGGCTAATCTCGGTCTACTCCGGGGGCAAAACTGTCCCTGGATTAGAGGAAAATATGGAGTTTAAACGTCTTTTCATTATGAATCTTATGCCTTTTCAAATGAAATGTGTTCATTTTATGGTTGATTGCAAAAAAGATTCTATGGAAGTGATAAGACAATATGCTGCAACAGTTTTTGAGGCCGAAATACAACCTAGGATACCATCAGAGGTTTGTACAGGTCAAAAGGTCACATCCCACTCGCAGACATTAGAAGAGGTTCCCTCTCCTACAAAGTGCGAGAGGACACAGGTTTCTCATGATAACAAACCACAGGTTGTGTCCAGCTGGAACAATGACTCTGATCGGTTCACAAGGAGTACCGCTCCTCTTTCGCCTCAGGTTGAAAACCCTGTGATGAGCAATGAACCACAAAAGGCAGGTGTTCGCTCTCTAGATGAACCAAGATGGTTCAGATCGAACCAAAAGAGTTCTCACCTAGGTCTCACAGTGGGTGAACTTCGAGAGAAGTTGATGTCTGGGAACCGTGACCCTTTGAAATATGGTCTGTCCCGACATGTACCCCCGAGAAGCGGCCCTCCTGCCCCTGCCCCTCGAGCTGCACAGCTCGAGACATGCAATGAGTCACACATGCTCCAGATTATGGAAGCGGCGCCTCCGCGCGAGGACGTGACTGAGGATGTGGTTTGTTTGTCAAATGATTTGAATGTTACAGTGGTTGACCAAGCTGACACAACGTGTGACGTTGTCCTTGATGATAACACAAACAACGTTGTTCAACCTGACGAAGCGACGCACGGCACTGCCTTTTGCAACAACTCAGTGCACACAGTTGACAACAACAACGTCAACACTGACATAAATGCTGACAGCAAACAAATTGCTGAAAATCCACATCCTGAAGGTCATGAGGCAGACAGCCATCATGATGCTGACAGCGACGACGATTACACAGACAGAGTCACACGTACACAGAAACGTGTGGAAAAACCTGAACGGTTTCTGTGTAACTTTATAAAAAGGGGGATAGCTAAGAGAGCTTACCTGCCACTCACATTGGAAGGGGTCCTCGCGCAAGAAGCGCTCCTGGTTAGCGGCTCAGACGTGTCTACCATGTCAGCCGAACTGTTTGAGGAGCTAAGGACCGCCGCTAACGATGTTGACAGGCAAATACCCTTTGTGAAATACACTTATGGTGAGCAACAGGGCCTCGCAAAGACGAGAACAACCCTAATAGCCATGGTTCACATGCAGATTGGCGAGATGTCACTATACCACCCGGTATATGTGTCTGAACTTGACTCACTCCGGGCTCCATTTGTGGTTGGCCAAGATTTTATAAATCGCTTTGAAGCGATTATAAATTATGGCAATCAGACAATGTGGGCCACAGTGAGCAGTCCACTGCCATTCGTGGTACCTCCCCAAGGTCAGGACACTGACTGTCTAACAGCAGGTACCGCTGAGGTAAAAAAGGATTCCCCAACCGAGACCACAGACCCGGTAAGTGAACCTTCATATACAGATGAGACAGAGGAGACTCAACAATTGGACCAGACTCTGGCCCATCACGAGGACCTCCTCTGCGAGCTGACAACTTCAGCACTCACTGAACACTACCTACCACCGGTAGAAGAAGGTGTGGAGATCCAAGTGTCCCACACCGATGACGCTGTACTGTCCTATGGGACAGGTAATGCGGCATACAGCCAAGCTTTCAGTGAAGTCTTGGTTCAAGGACATCTGAGCCCACGTAGTGACAGTCTACAACACGCTGACAGTCACTTGGACTTCATTGTTACTGATTTTGAGGACCCCTCCTCAAACAAAAGGGGGGCAGACTCACACTTCCTACCACAGGTAGAGGACGGTGTAGAGGTCCAAGGATCACGCACCGAGAACGCTGTGCTGTCCTCTGGGACAGGTAATTCAGTTATCATCCAAGCTTTCAATGAAACCTTGGTTCAAGGGCATTTGAATCTAGAACTACTCAGAAATGACATAGTTCTTACAGACTCAAAGAGCACCTCTTCATTCATGAAGTGGGGAGGCATACATCACAACGACAGAGACACGCCTGCGACGGCGCCGACAGTTGTGACACACCTGCATTACGCAGAAAGAGGTAAACGTACAGAGGTACGTTGGCCGAAACCTATAAGGTTCCTGTACAAGGCTCCCCATAAACTGCGCGAACAGCTTAAACTAAACAAAGGCATCCTAACTCGTGCCCATGGACGGACGTCCACACCTGTGTGCGTGGTCCCTCATGACCACAGGGGGGTGATGTTAGGTCATGCCCATGTCAAGGACAAAGATTTCAATAACCCCACAAACGACAAAGTTCTCGCAAACTCAAAGACTTCATGGGAAAATAAGGTCATCCAAGCACAGGATAGTAAATAAACTGAACAGTTTAAACTATTCTAGTTGCGAAAAGAAACCGTTCCAACTAGAACTTAGAAACGCTAAGCATAAAACCCACAACAAAAACTAACCTTAACAACCGTTTAAATCTGCAGGATTTAATTGACATCGGTTATAAAGCTAAGAACTGTTTTTCTTGTGTGTGACGTTGGAGTCTGACGACCAGAGTGAGTTTGTTGTAGTGAAACGTTGTTTTTAGTTGCTTGATTGCTACTTTTGTTGTTATTGAAGTTGTTATTGTTTTCTGAACACTCCCAGCCAATAGAGGTTTTGATTGTTGATAAGTTGAAGACTTAAATGGATTTTAACTATGCCAACATGCTGTTCATTTTGTTAAAGATCTCAATCTTTGAAAAGTCATTGTAGATTAATACTACTTAAGGTACTATAATCTACACTGATCTCCCAATCATTTAGATAGAACCGATTCGATCGTTTCTATTCTAGATCTATTCATTTTGATGAGTCTCGCCATAGACTTCAAAATTTATAGGGAATACCAAATCTTGCGTCGTTCGTCTAAAAGACAACAGACATTTAGACCAAACTAGATTTCATTTTTTTATTTTAGTTTAACCTAAACTAAATAATGAATGGAGGAATAGTTTGAATGAAGAGGCCTTCGTTACAGAAGCCCTCCACATTTCTATAGGTATAGATCCCTATTTCTGATTTTTACAGCATTGATCCACCCCTTAATTGGTAATTTTAGCTGATCTAATCCATGATAGCTTACATACCAGGTGCATATAGGTAAGGCTTAATGTAGAATCCCTATCATAAGCCCACCTAAAACCACATAATTGCATGACACATTGAACCAGGGTGGCACCGACTGGAAGCCATCCAGCCTGCAACCTTCGATGTGGGGACCTGCTGATCCAACGTTGGTCTTCAACCTTCATCCAAGGCCCGCCTCCTCTGCTTCAATCGAGGAGATCCCCTCTACATGCTGATTAAAAACCATTCTTGCTGATGAAATCAATAACCCCCATCGTTGTGGATTTACCGTTGTGGATTATAAGACTTTGTTTCCAAGGGATCACAGACTCAGTTTTCCATGGGTTAACAGACTATGTTTTCCAAAGGATGGTGTCTGGTGCCTTTCCAGACATGCAAGCTGCCCATGCCACAAGCGCTCATGCAACCCCATACCATCAGTGATGCAGGCTTCTGAACGGAGCGTTGATAACAACTTGGGCTATCCTTGTCCTCTCTGGTCCGGATGACATGGCGTCCCAGTGTTCCATAAAGAACTTCAAATCGTGACTCATCTGACCACAGAACAGTCTTCCATTTTGCCACACTCCATTTTAAATGACCCCTGGCCCAGTGCAAACGTCTGAGCTTGTGGAGCTTGCTTAGAAATGGCTTCCTCTTTGCACTGTAGAGTTTCAGCTGGCAACAGCAGATGGCACGGTGGATTGTGTTCACTGACAATGCTTTCTGGAAGTATTCCTGAGCCCATTCTGTTATTTCCTTGACAGTGGCATTCCTGTTTGAGGTGCAGTGACGTTTAAGGGCCCGGAGATCACGAGCATCCAGTAGAGTTTTACGGCCTTGACCCTTACGCACAGCGATTGTTCCAGATTCTCTGAATCTTTTGATGATGTTATGCACGGTTGATGATGATAACTTAAAAGTCTTTGCTATTTTACGCTGGGTAACACCATTCTGGTATTGTTGCACTATCTTTCTGTGCAACAATGGTGGAATTGGTGATCCTCTTACCATCTTGTCTTCTGAGAGACACTGACACTCTGAGAAGCTCTTTTTATACCAATCATGTTGTCAATTGACCTAATTAGTGTTAATTGGTCTTCCAGCTGTACGTTATATGTACAATTTCCTTTTTCCAGCTACTTATTGCTACTTGTCCCAACTTTTTTGGAAATTGTTGACACTGTGAAATTTTGAATCAACATATTTTTCCTTTAAAATGTTACATTTACTCAGATTAAACTTTTGATCTGTCATCTATGTTCTATTACAAATAAAATATTGACATCATTGCATTCAGTTTTTATTCACAATTTGTTTAGTGTCCCAACTTTTATGGAATCCGGTTTGTATGTTGTAACCACAGAATCCATCTGGTTCTTCATGGTTTGATGGCAAAACGTTCTGATGGCGTTTCTACTTGTTTGAACAGATGAACATTTAGGCATCTGGAAACTGTACCCAAAGATGAACCAGAGGGCTGAAAGTTCACAATTCTCTTATCTTGGCTGATGTACCGGTATGTTCATTTTCTCATGATGCCACACAAAGAAGTGGCATGCTTGAGGAGTTCCTTAAAATAAATCCACAGGCGGGTCTCCAATTAACTCCAGTATAGTTAAATGACCAATTACCGTAAAAGCTTTCAGCCATTGAAAAAAGAAAAAGTTCTCTAAGAAATTCTGTCTCTTATTATTTGGGCATTAACAAATAATAATAATGACAAGTGGAGGTGACCTGAGACAGAAGAGGTTTAGATGTTGCAAGCAGTGGTTATGTGTCGTCTCGTGTGTAAACCTTGTGTTTCCTCGTGTGATCTTGTGGTAGATGTCGGTGCTGTGGACAGTGAAGGTGGTGGGCCTGGGGGCTGTGGCCCTCACTCTCAGTGTGGAGCTGTTGGGTCGGCTCTTTGCTCGTCTAAAGCAAAGAAGAACCCTGAACGAGGTCCTCTTCTTCCCCTCAGAGGTGGCTTGTGTGGAGCACATCTTCACTCCCACCAACACACAGTAAGTGCTGACTCCAAAAAATTTAAGTCAGGTCAGAGTCAGAGAGTCAATCAGAGAATCTTTATTGTCATTTGCACCACATGTGGTACATGTGATGAAACGAGATTATGTACTCAGGGTCCCAGTTGCATCCAACAACAAAATGTAAGAGAAGAACATTAATAACATCTAAAGGCTTGGTTATAGTCGCGCTTTGGTCCGCAAGCTGGAGCGCGCGGTCTGCGCGCGCACTCAGCCGTGCGGCTTCATGCGTTTACAGTGTTGCACGGCGGCGCATGGCAAAGTGCTTTTCTTTTACGGACCAGCAGGTGACAGTACCCTCTAAAACCTGTGCATATGTTGCAAGAAAGGTGTAGAAGAAGAAATATACAGTAGAAGAAGAACTGTTTGAAATCACACAACAAAAACAAATGGCTTTCTGCTCGCTCGGAGAATTTAATACATTTGTATCGCATAAAAAACATTCCTCCATGCGTCGCGACGCCGTTTCCACGACCACAGCGGCGCAGACAACTGCAGGCTCTGGCGTGAAGAGCGTGAAGGCTGTCTGTGAGGTCCCCACCCGAGCTGTCAATCAATTCGGCGCGCGCTAGGCTTGCGGAGTTTCAAAAATTCGGAGGTGCGCGACACGCGCCAAACCGACGTGCGGGCCAAAGCGCGGGGGCGGGGACTATGCGATTGCGTCACTTTGGCCGTGCGCTCTCTCGCGCCCTATGCGACGCATCAACCATAAACCAGGCTTAAGATATGAACTAAGAAAAACATCCGCTAACAATACACTAAGCACTAATATCATAGAAAAACAGCACTCCAAACAGCAGCACAAACATGAGTCTGTATGAGCAGATGGGCACGAATGAACACAACAACATGAAAACAGATCAGCAGCAACATCATGTGATATTTTGCAGTGATTATTCTGGTTATTTATTCATGAGTCTAACAGCCTCAGGGTAGAAGCTGTTCCTCAGTCCAGTGGCTCCACACTCAATGCTCCTCAACCTCCGTCCTAAAGGGAGTGGGGCAAAGAGTGTGTGCGCTGTGTGAGTGGGGCCCCCCATGATGCAAGTGGCCGTCCTCCTGCATCCGGAGGCGTAGATGTTTGTGATAGTGGGGAGACTGACTCCAACAGACCCCTGTGCAGCCTTCACCATCCTCCGCAAAGCCTTTCTCTCTGCAGCCGTGCAGCCTCCACGCCGATGCCGGAGCACAAGATGCTCCCCACTGCACACCTGCAGAAGGAGGCGAGGACCGGGCCACCCAGACCAGCTCGTCTCAGCCGCCGAAGGAAGTAGAGTCTCTGATGACCTCCCTTGATCAGGCTGGTGGCGTTGTTGCTCCAGCTGAGGTTGTTGTTCATGTGTACACCCAAGTACCTGCAGCTGGAGACCACTTCCACCACAGATCCTCTTATGTTCAGTGGGGCGTGGGTGTGTTTGTTCCTTCTGAAGTCCACAATCATCTCCTTTGTCTTCTTCACATTCATGTGAAGGTTATTCTCTTTAATAATAATAATAATAATAATAATGAATTCAATTTATAACGCGCTTTTCATTAGTGAAAATCTCAAAGCTCTTCAGGTCTTCCACCTCCTGCCTGTAGCTGGACTCATCATTGTTTGTGATGCATCCCACCACAGCTGTATCATCTGCAAACTTTACAATATGACAGCCTGGATGGGTGGCTGCACAATCATATGTGAGCAGAGTGAACAGAAGAGGGCTCAACACACATCCTTGAGGAGAGCCAGTGCTGAGGGTTATGGTGGAGGAGGAGAAGTTGTGGATCTTCACGGACTGTGGTCTGTTTGTTAAGAAGTCTAGTACCCAGTTACAAATAGAGGGGCTTAGTCCAAGTGTGGATAGTTTGTCTATCAGAGTTTGGGGGATCATGGTGTTGAAGGCAGATGTGAAGTCCACAAAGAGCAGACGCACGTATGAGTCCTTCTGATCCAGGTGGGTGAGAGCAGTGTGGACCACGGAAGAGATCAACCTCTGTTGATCGGTTCTCTCTGTACGCATACTGATGAGGGTCTTCATTGATGTTGATGGATGTTTTGATGTGAGTCATGACCAGTTTTTCGAAGCATTTAGCGACTATCAGGGTGAAGGTCACTGGTCTATAGTCATTCAGACCAGTCACTGTGGAGCTCTTTGGGACTGGGATGATGGTGGTGGTCTTCAGGCAGATGGAAACTGTTTCCAGGGTAAGTGAGGTGTTAAAGATGTCGGCCAGCACATCGCAGAGCTGATCGGCACATTCTTTCAGCACTTTCCCTGGGATGTTGTCCGGTCCGGTTGCTTTGTGAGGGTTGATCCTCCTGAGACTACTCCACACTTCTGCTGCGGTCACGCAGAGATGCTCTTCATCTGGTGCTGGGTGGTCTGCTTGGGCCCTCAAAGCATGCATAAACGTTGTTGAGGGCATCAGGCAGAGATGGGTCCCCGGGTCATTGTTCACTCCTTCCTTTATAATCTGTTATGCACTTAATGACCCTCCATATGCTCCGTGGGTCCTGCGAGGCAAACTGACCCTCGATCCTCCGTGCATATTTGGCCTTGGCTCTCTTAACGCCAGCAACCAGCTCTTTCCTTGTCTTTCTCAGCTCCTCTGAGTTTCCAGAGCATATGTTATTCTAGAACCTGAACATAGTTCTCTGCATTAATGGAGCCTTTCCAGACATGCAAGCTGCCCATGCCACAAGCGCTCATGCAACCCCATACCATCAGTGATGCAGGCTTCTGAACGGAGCGTTGATAACAACTTGGGCTATCCTTGTCCTCTCTGGTCCGGATGACATGGCGTCCCAGTGTTCCATAAAGAACTTCAAATCGTGACTCATCTGACACAGAACAGTCTTCCATTTTGTCACACTCCATTTTAAATGACCCCTGGCCCAGTGCAAACGTCTGAGCTTGTGGAGCTTGCTTAGAAATGACTTCCTCTTTGCACTGTAGACCATCAACCCAGTTGGCTGAGTGATATTTTACTGACACTGTAGATTAATTCTGAATGTGAATTTTGATTTGGTCACCTAAGCATTTGCTGAACTTTGTTTCTGTTTTTATTGTTTTCCAGCTCCTGTTTCTGCTCATTGCCTCATGGTGTGGAGACGTCTTTCTCCCGTCTCCTCCGCCACATCTTGTCTGCGTCCTCGTCTCTGGACTTGTGTGTTTTTTCTTTTTCTAACATGGATTTGTGTAGGGCTGTACTGCTGCTGCAGGGTAAGGGCGTAACCATCCGAGTCATGTCCGACATGAACTACTCTGCCACAAACGGCTCCCAGGTTGGGGTACTCCGTAAGGCTGGTAAGAGACACAGGTTTTATTCAATTCAATTCAATTCAGTTTATTTATATAGTGCCAAGTCACAACATAAGTCATCTCAGGGCACTGAACAGAAACATTCATACTGGTATATAAAAATAATAATTTAAGACTTTTTCTGAGGAGCATACTACTTTGAATTTAACTCCATCACATAACTCAACTGCTGCTTTAGACATTGGACCACAGCATTTTATTGTTACGTCACCAAGTAGGCATTGGTGGGACTGCTCTGGAGTGGTTGAGGTCCTATCTGGCAGATAGAACATTTTCTCTAAAAATTGCAGGGTGGGAATTCTTTTCTGCTCCTCTGTTATGTGGGATTCCTCAGAGATCAATTTTAGGGCCTTTGCTTTTTTTCTTATCTACTTCCTCTAGGATCGATTTTTAGAAAACGTGCCATCTCTTTTCACTGTTACGCTGATGATTGCCAAATCTATGTGTCTTTAAGATGAGTTGATGCTTGGTCCATTAAACCTCTTTTATCGTGTCTCAAGGATCTTAAAGCCTGGATGGCCCTAAACTTCCTGCATTTTAATGAAAAAAAAAAGACTGAAGTACAGTACTTGTTTTGGACCTAGTGGAGCTTGTTCGAGCCCTCAAGTTGACTTGGACCCACTGACAATGTACACTAGGTCAAAAGTTACAAACGTAGGTTATGTATTGTAACCACAGATTCTTTGAATTGTGGGTGAAGCCCTTTAAGCCACGCCCACTAGTGGATTTAACCCCGCGTGTCAGCGCCAACACTGAAAAAACTCTAGTCCACGGCCACGCACTGTGTGGGCCCCACCTCCATCCGTATAAATAGACTACGGATCCGTCGTTCTACTCCCAAATAGCTAGCTTTTATTCAGCCACTTGGGAGCCAGTGAGGCCCAGTGCTTAAAGGGCTTCACCTGCAATTCATAGAATCTGTGGTTACAACACGTAACCTACGTTCTGTTTCATTGTGGGACTTGCCCTTTAAGCCACACCCACTAGTGGGTTAAAGGCAAGGCCGGATCTAGTCTAACCCTCAGTGGATCCATCTGAACCCAAGAGTGCATAACCAGAAAAAACTGCTTGACACATGATCTAACTAATTCCTCTGTCATGATTTCATGCAGTTAACTCAAGTACCTGATAAATGCTACAACAGACACATGTTCCTTAACACAGCTGAGAGCTGAATACTTAGATTACTCACATTATTTAAGTGAGATTGAACCTCTTCTTCAGAATTGTGTGGAGGGGTATAAAACCCATCCAACATTAAATTCTGAGTCTAAAGGAACTGTTGTGCTTTTAGGAATAAAAGCAGGGTTGGACGTAGCACTGCTGAACTCTCATCACCCTGATTTCTAAGATAGGAGGGGGCGCCCGACCGGCTGAGAGATCGCTTACCCTCCTTGTTGACGTCAGATCTAACAGCAGAGCTGTTTGAAAAACAAGAGTTTAGAGACACCTGATCCAGAAGCTTGAATGAATCTTAGTGCGCGGAGCACGGGCGCTAAATTCAATTGTGGGAGGAGTGTGCGTGAACCAGGTCTTACTTGTGCACAATCTTTAATAAAACGTTTTGACAGAGGATGACTATGTCATTAAACCCCTTGTGACAGGAGGAAATGGCTGCAGCATACATTTTAATCATGCTGAAGGCCAGGTTTCTGTCCATCAGCAGCTGCAGAAAGGATAAACACATCTTAATAAAGGATAAGAGCTCGAGTGTCCTGTTAGCGTCTGGAGCCACGGTTTGTGTGCCAACACGTTCACTCCCAATGGGGGCTCGCCCCGCAGACTCAGGGAGAAAAACAGTTTGAATTGAGGGTTTTCCCTGATGGCCATTAGATCCACATTTGCCTTGCTGAATCTGGACCAATCTGAAGAGCAATCCGGGTTGGGGCAGCAATCCTTCTCCTGAGCTCCACCCCTGGACATGATATCGGCCCTTCCGTTTAGCACCCCGGGATTTAAACAGCTGTGATGGAGTGGAGATCCTTGTGTGTCCAGCTGCTGAATCGAGTAAATGCCCCTTGGCAATTTATGTAGGCTGCTGTGGTTCTGTTGTCCGTGTATACCATCACATGGTGATCCTGCATCATCGGGGCAAAGTGTTTGATTACTTTCCCCCACTAGCATGTTTATGTGGAGAGGCATGCGAGGGGGCCATGTCCCACCCACTGTCTGGGACAGACAAGACCCTGCCCAACTTGAGAGGGATGCGTCTGAGGACACGGAAAAGAATGATGTGACTCTACCCAGGGGAACACCTCTCAGCAGGTCCTGAGGTTTTCCCCAGTGGCTCAAGTCTGCTCCTACCGACAGAGGAGAAGTCATCATTTGGAGCTGGAGGCATCTCTGAAAAACCCTTGTATGTGTAGTAAACCTAGTGCAGTGGCGTAGCCAGGATTTTATGAGGGGCGGTTCGTTTGAAGAAAAAATGGACCTCTGATTGGTTCATTGGCGGTGGTACACGTTACTTCAAACGTGTAAACAAGCTAATTAGCTAGCTAGTTAAAACAATGCTGTGTGAGGTAAATCTTACCAAATAGGTGGTTTTTGTTAGTGGAGAAAGAGCAACACACTGAGAGGGGATGTGTGTCCAGTCTTCATCTCAGAGACACGGTACTTCGAGTCCCACCCGAACATACACAGAGAGAAAAAAATACCACCGAAGAAGAACGAATGACGTCATCCTCTTAAAGGCACAGTACCACTCCTTAACATAAATGCAAACTAACCCCACAACAAATAATATAACTTCAATTGCAAAAATAAATAATCTTTTTACTTTGCTTTGTGGTTAGACATTGTTTTTTATGAATGAAATTAATAAATTGAAAAATACAACAATACAATTCACATGTACACAAAAACAATTGACCAGGGGTCTGCAACCTGCAGCTCAGGGTCCCTCTGCAGCAGCTCTTTCAAGCTTTGACCAAAACTGAATTTTATTGGTTCTTATAACTGGAAGGGTTAGTTTTAGCAGTTTTCCTACATTACAAGGAGTTAACATACTTTCACTTTATGCTTTATTTCTTTTAAGTAGGATACTTAATTTTTCTAGTAAAAAAAAAAAATCACATAGGCCTGCATTGTTTGTTTTAGTTTTTAGAAACTGGGCAAAACTATATTAATTTTTCCTTCTTTACAAGAATCTTGTCTTTTATTTTATCTTAAAATGTAAAAATATCAGTAAATGTTAAAAAATCATTAGACATTTTTAGTTTTATAAATCATTCCTGCTGGCCAGAAAAATGTCCTCTAACAAACTTAAAGTGGTCCGTGGGCCACCAGTTGAGAATCCCAGTTGCAGCAGGTGTTGTGGCTCCGGACACGTTTAATTTAGTGCAGTGTTTTTCAACCTTTTTTGAGTCAAGGCACAGTGTTTTCATGGAAAAAAATCCCGAGGCACACCACCAACCAAAATTGTAAACATAGATACACTGTATCCGCCTATATTAAATATACTGTATAGTGATTCTTATCAAAGTGTCTTGAATAGGAATGAAATAAACACAAAAATGTATTTTTATCATATTTTATATTTCTTATTTCAAATTGCACTTAACATGTCTTCAAAAATACACCCGAACAGTACCACAACAATGTGGTCTTAAATTTAAAGAGGTTGTAGAAAGGGGGGGGGGCTTTTTTGATAATTTCCAAGGCACACCTGACGATCACTCGCGGCACACTAGTGTGCCTAGGCACAGTGGTTGAAAAACACTGATTTAGTGAATAAAGGAGCAGAAATGGCTCTTTGTATCGAAAAGGTTGCAGACCCCTAGAGTAACATTAAAATTTCTCAAGACAAATGTAGTTTTGCAAAACCTTTATTTACATTGCATAAGACAGTTCTGTCCAACATCTTATGTCTCTGGATAGACAAGTGAGTCCAGCTCCATCCTCCTCGAGTGTTTGTTTGCAAACACATCAATGTGTTTGCTGTAGTGAATGTGAAGTAGTGCCAGTGAGAGACGCTCCTTCGTCATTGATGCCCGCATGTAGCTGTTCAAGCGACGAAGGGCACTGCGCTCACATTCGCAGGTCACAGGCAGTGTGTAGGCCAGTTGAAGTAGGACGTGCAAGTTGGGGTAAAGGTCTCGGTCACACTCTTTAATGGAACCTGCAGGGGTGTTCGGCCTCTGTGACCCAGGCACTCTGCCGTACCTAGCAGAACAATTATTAAAACAAAATGTTCTGTATAGTAATGTTGTAACATTCAATTTCTAAAATGGGCTTCTCAGGTGCTTAACTTCAAAATAACTTACTTCAGGGGCAGCCATCTTCATCATTCGAAGCACTGGTACACACCAAACTTGCACGGTCTTCATCTAAGATATGACACGTGAATAAGAGATTTTAGAATATTTTTTAGACACTTTTAGCATTTAAATAATCATATCAAAAGATTTAATATTTAGCTAAAAGAATTTACAGAAATACAGAAATACATTCTAAATAAGAAAACATTTGTTCCTGAAATCATTCTAAGACATATTATTGACAAAATCTATTTTACAAGAAGATCTGTTTTATTTATTTATTTTACCTGGAACTCTGTTTCTTTGAAACAAAGTTGTACATTGAAGCGCTGCTCTTTTCCTCTCTGTCCTTCTGCTTGCACCTACCCATGTTGGTATCCAGCACAGAAACCTGAAAAACAGTTTAACATAATATTAAGTATGTAGTAAACAATTTAGTAAGATCTGCTAAGACATTTTGGGTTTCTATTTGAAAACGTTTTTTTTACTTGTCTTACGTACAAAAACAGTTTTTCTGAATGTTTGTTCTTTTGAAAATTTATCCAAACATTTATTTTTCACCAAATAGGCTATATTACAGTATATTCAACACTGCTAAGTTATTGTTTGTATCCTGTCCAAACTAGGCCTGAGGCCTGTAGCTTTTGTTTAGAAAAACATGGACGCTCAGTTTCAGGCTTCCTGTGAGTAACTATCTGTCCTATCACTGTAAACTTAGCTTTAGGGATAGAATGGGGCCGTACTGGTACTAATTTCAGATAAATTACTGTTCCCAACATGGCGGAAATAGCCAAAAACAAGGAAAAAAAACGTGGCGAAAATCGTTGCTACTTAGCTTAGCTTTAGCATGTTTTAGCATTATCCATATCTTATAAAAACGTGACCCACTTCTAATCTCTCTAACATCAAACAGTACTACTTAAAATACACAAATGAACAGTTGAATCAAAAACCACAATGTAATTTTACCGTTTGAATCCACCGTGTTGCCTTCCAAGCCAGGACAGAGTGAACGTTGTCTTCCCCTCACAGTCTCGCGGGAGTTGTAGACGGGACTTCATAGGCAAAGTGGGCGGTTCGTTCGAACCGGGCGAACCCCCCCTGGCTACGCCCATGCCTAGTGGGACAACAGCGTGAACAGCTGGCATCATCCTTAACAACCGAATGAATGTCGGTCACGATCTGTGGATCCTGACTCAAGGCTTCCCTCCTCTCATGTAACGTGCAAACTCTCATGGTGACTGAATTTTGGTCCACTCTCAAAAAAAAAAGATAAACTGAGAGGGGATTGTCCAGCTTTTTCTCTCAAACCAGGAAGTACCGGGAACAAAAACCCATTCTTCCTTCCCGGGAGGAGCTTCAGAAACACAACTTTTATCAGAAGCTCTTCCGACTCGGTTTGTAAATTCATTCCTGTTCTGAAGGCGTTAACCACTTTTCTAAAACCTTGCTGAACCTCGGAGAAGTGCCTGCAACTGCCACTGGTTATAAAGTAGGGATGGGGCCGATCCGATCCAGTATCGGTATCTGCATCCGATACCAGCATAATTTACATATCGGATTTTCCGATCCAACCTACCGATAATTCCGATCCATGATGCACGTACAGAGAGCACATGTGTTACACCATATTCTGTGACTACTGTCTTAACATTGTGTGAGTTAAACCCAATGAAGACACTCCGAGCCTCACAACAGGAAACACCCAAACTTTAATAGCACACAAGAGGCAGGTCTATATCACAGACGTCCATCTCACTCATGGTGCGGCCTGTAACACTAAAATACCGCTAAGCATTATGGGAAAGACAACACAGTCCACTCCCCTTAACCGCTACAGTATATTGTGACCATAGGGGGCGGTGTTGCATGCACTGTTTCAGGTCAGAGCTTCCTCTGACCTTGTTTCACAAACAAAAAGCAAAAAATATGAATAAACCTATTTAAAAAACTTATAAACATAATTATCTCTAAAACTATGTTTTATTTCCCAGATCAATATTTAATTTAATTTAATTTAATTCTTTCACAATTTTATGAAATGTTTTTTCCCATTATCTTTTGTTTTATTTTTATTTTTATTATTAGTCAGAGTCAGAGAGAATTTATTGTCATTTGCACCGCATGTAGTACATGTGTTGAAAACGAGATTATGTACACAGGGTCCCAGTTACATCCAACAACAAATGCAAGAGAAAAACAATAATAACATCTAGGATTAACTAAGAGAGACGTCAGCTGGTGGTGTCTGCGATTTCTGGAACACGCTGGCACTTAGAAATATTTTCAACAGGGAAAGCATTCTGCTACCACTCCGAGTGCTTCTGTTGAACTTGAGTTCTGCTCCGCCTCCTACTGCTGTCTGCTCAGAGCCGCTGCGATATTCTGTGTTTATATGTTAATAAAACGTTCTAATAAAATGAAATAAAAACATGGAGCGCTAGTCCAGCACACCAGAAGACCGAGAAATCTTCAGAGCCTCGGGCAGCCACGTTGAACCCTACTTTAATTCACTTGTGACAATTTCACTTCCTCATTCATTGCAGTCGGCAGAGGGAGCGGTACAGAGCGGTGGATGAAGCGATTATTTGACTTTTGAAAAAAAAAAAAGTCCTGATCAGGGATTAAGAAGGGGAATTTAATACATTTGTGTGACATACAAAACAGTCCTGCATCGCTTTCCAATCCTTTGAACGAGAACGTGCGCGGCGCTGGGGCTGGGACAGGTGGGGGCGTGGGTTGGGGCGTGAGAAGCTCTGTTGAGGACAACTGGAACGCAGCTCTTTATTGGCTGATTAAAAACTCTGTTTTTATTGGCTGGAAAATGGCGTGTCACCTTTTCTTTTTAGAAATGCTTATTTACCACCTGGAGAAGCAAGGGGACAATATATATATATTTTTTTTTCAGAGATTACCTGGCTAACATCAGTCTGTCAGGAGGTAGTGACAGAGTCAAGAAATGTGTTTATAAAAATGTTACATACTGAACCTTTAATGTGTAAAATGAATACTGTATTCACCGTTGTAAAATACGCTTCGGTGTTTAATACGCGTCATAGCCACGCGACGCGTCAGCGCCTCATTTGTCCTGCTTAAAATGGCGGTGACAGAAGCGAGCGAGTACAAAGAACTTCACAAGAAATCACGGTAAAAACAATTATTTCTTTGCGAGAAAAATATATTTCTTAGCTGACTTTATAGAAGACGTGCTCCTGAGCTTAACGAAATGTTCAAATCAGCTGGATTTTTTAAAAAAAGTTCGCCGAATTTTAGGCAGGCGGCTCGGACCGGACGCTTTGTTTCTTTAAATTTAGCTAAATAAACGCTTAAAAATATATTTCTTACCTGACTATAGCAGACGGGCTCCTGAGCTGAACCAAATGTGAAATCAGCTGGATTTAAAAATCCGCGGTGTGGTTTATGAGTGGTATCTTGCAAACAAAAACAGCGAACCTCACAGCTAATAGCAGCTACATCCAGAGCAAGGGGCGGGCAGCGACAGAGTCAGTCCGACCAGAGGAGGCTGTTTTCGGACACATGAGCTAGAAACGTCTGGAAGTGGCCCTCCTCTTCCTCTTCGCTCTCTGAGTCCTCTGCTGGCTGCTGCCCACAGCGCCCGTAGCGGCCGAAACTGGTACTGCACCATTTTTGCCCAAAATGAAAAACGAAGAATCAGAGCAAAAAATGGGTCTAAAAATATGGGAAAAAATCCATAAATAATACTCTTCTGTGTTTAATACGCAGGACATTCAATTGAGCAAAAATACAGCGTATTATACACCGGTTTTTACGGTAAAAACTTTAAATAAAAAATTAATTAATTAATTAAAAAAGGCTCCACACAAAAAAAAACTTTTTTTATTAAAACTCTTTTCCAATAGCTCCAAGATTTTATCAGTGAATATATACGGGGAGTGGACTGTGTTGTCTTTCCCATAATGCTTAGTGGTATTTTAGTGTTACAGGCCGCACCATGAGTGAGATGGACGTCTGTGATATAGACCTGCCTCTTGTGTGCTATTAAACTTTGGGTGTTTCCTGTTGTGAGGCTCAGAGTGTCTTCATTGGGTTTAACGCACACAATGTTAAAACGGTAGTCACAGAATATGGTGTAACACATGTGTTGATTATATCGGAACTGGATTGGTATCGGCTGATACCCGGAGTTAAGTATTGGGATCGGATCGGAAGTAAGAAAAAGGTGGATCGGTGCATCCCTAAAAGTGCTACATTCATTTTGTCATCCGAAATGAAAGGTGCCACGCCAAGCTGTACTCTGAGAGCAGCAGCTGTCATGCATGGTAGGAAGCATGTCCCTCCTGCCGTCAAATAAAGAGAAAAAAATGCGTGGACCCATGGAGAGCTAGCCTGGTTAAAACCAGACCCTTGTCCTTCACTTCGCTTTGGACTAGGGTCTGGGACTTATAATAATAATAATAATTAATTCAATTTATAACGCACTTTTCATTACTGAAAATCTCAAAGTGCTACACATATATTGAATGCTACACACATTCATAAACCGGTGGCGGCAGACTACCATGCAAGGTGCTTTCCAGTCCTACCGGGAGCAACTCAGGGTTAAGTGTCTTGCCCAAGGACACAACGACACATGGTGCGGGTCCCGGGAGTCGAACCGCCAACTTTCCGATCGGGAGACGACTGCCATTACCACTACACCACGGCTTCTCCCATAGACAACGATTTCTCCTGGAGATTTTTGAATGGACCAATCAGAGAACAGAAGGCGGAGTTTTGTTAGTTTAGCCTGGCGAGGTCCAGGCTATTCAGATAAATAGCTCAGAAACCACTCGGTGGATATTTTTTCTGCTACCAGTGTGTAATTATATGGCTCTAATTTACTGACTGTTGGCCTGGATGAAACATTTGAGATAAAATTCGATTTTTTATCATTTATTTTCGTAGCGCACCCGAAACAATTTAAATCCAGCAGATTTGACCATTTCGTGAATTGATTTAGGAACTGTTAAGCTCAGGAACCCTTCTGATATAACGTCAGCTAAGAAATATATTTTTTCTCAGCAAAGAAATAATAGTTTTTTACCTTGTTTTCTTGAAAATTCCTTCGTGGCGGCAGCCATTTTAAGCAGGGCAAACTGACGTCGTTCAAAACTCCGCCTTCTGTTCTCTGATTGGTCCGGTCAAAAATCTACCGGAGAAATCGTTGTCTATGTGAGAAGTCCCAGACCCTAGTACGAAGCGAAGTGAAGGACAAGGGTCTGGTTTTAACCAGGCTAATGGAGAGCTTGTAGCGAAAAGCTGTCTGTCACTCCCACACCGACCTGCATCTGTGGCTGGATGAAGAGGTCATGTGAGTTGAGCCGGTGAGTAACAACAAGCGACACTAAGAGGAAGGCTCGTCTTCATCGCTCTCTTGCGCAGATCGGGTGTCTTAACTGCAGGTTCAACCTGGATGTGTGACATTCGAGGAGGTTCAGCATCTTTAGATGAATGTCTAAAGATCACCTTCCCACCAAGAGTGTCTGAGCACCTGTCCTCAGCATCCTTTGAAAGGAGGAGGCTGAATGAGGGGGAGTGGAGGAAAAAGTTTGCATGGGAGCGGGAGTTTTCACCATGGAAGGCAGACAGAGATAGTGGTCATGACACCTTTAAGACGTCTGTTTAAAGGACTGTCGTTACCCTCTGTGCGCAGGTAGTGTGAGAGAGAAAACACAGCAGGGTCGTACGACCTGACTGTGAGAGGGCTCTGCTCTTAGAATGATGTTGGGAAATAATTTAAACTCCCAATAACATTGCCATCACACACACACGTCCTTCCAAGATAACACGCTAGATACACCACTGGAGCTCCTTCTGACAGAAAGGAGCTGTGTGACCGGGTTCTGCTGCTTCTGTGGGACCAGGAGTGAAGGAGAAAGGTGGGGAGGGGGGATGCAGCTGCGGGTGCTGAGTGTCACCCTATCATGGCGCTAGCAGTGTGGGGGGTGCTAATGTTAGCATAAGCATGTGGCTGCTATATTTTCCTGAGGTACTGCAAACCGTTAATGAATCTAGCTGAGAGCTGGTCGTTGGGGGAAAAAGAGAGTGGGCGGTCGTCACTCGGCATGCCGAGCCACTCTAACCCCAGAAAAAAGCAGCTTGTCTCTAGGGGACGAACAAGTGTTCTTCATCTTAGCGGTTGGAAAGTTACACCCAACATTATAGAATAGAATAGAATAGAATAGAATAGAATATATCTTTATATCCAATATCCTCCATATCCAACATGGCGGCGCGTGCAAACGTTGCGGCTTCTCTCTCTCCCAGCAACACGGTGCTTTCGTCTGTCTTGTCCTGCACGCCGCAATTTACCGGCACGTCTTTGTCTTGTCTACGTGTTCAAGAACGCAAGTATAGCCGTGAATTCCTGCTTGATGTCGGAAAAACCGCTCATTTGGGAATAAACAGCGAACTCCAGGAGAAGCTACATGAGCTCGAGGTGGAGTTACATCAGCTTCGTGACTGCGAGCTGCTCTGGAAGCCAGCCCCGACCTTCCCTCCATCGCGCCCGCCGTGGAAGTACCACAAGCGGCGTGACGCTTCACCGCGCCCGCCATGGAAACGCCACAAGCGGCGTGACAGGAAACAGAAGCGGGGTAAACGCGGAGGGATCAGAGCGAGGCTAGCAGCTAGCCCACACAGGCCGGCGATCCCATCCATGGTTCTGGCTAACGTGCGCTCCTTGGACAACAAATTGGATTATATACGCCTGCTGCGAACGACACAAAAGACTGTGAGAGACTGCTGTGTGTTTGTATTCACGGAAACGTGGCTCAACAACAACGTTCTGGACCATGCTATTCAGCTGGAGCAGCTAACATGCTACAGAGCGGACCGAACCCTCGAGGGAGGTAAGAGATGGGGAGGGGGGCTCTGTGTTTACATCAACAACGCATGGTGTCGTGATGCTGCTGTGGTCTACAAACACTGCTCACATTTAGTGGAGTTCATGACTATTAAATGCAGACCGTTCTTTTTACCGAGGGAGTTTACAGCTGTTTTGATTGTTGCTGTATATATCCCCCCAAGCTCCAACAGCAAAGATAGAGGTGAGGCACTAAATGAACTATATCTGCACATCAGTGAGCAACAAACAGCCCATCCTGATGCTTTTCTCATCACGGCTGGTGATTTCAACCATGCAGATTTAAAGAGTGTTCTTCCAAAAACATACAGAAACATAAACTTTGCAACAAGAGGAAACAACACCCTGGACCAGGTTTACACCACCATGAAAAATTCCTACAGAGCCATCCCCCTCCCCCACATTGGTGCTTCTGACCATATCTGTGTTATGCTAAAGCCAGCATACAGGCCACTGGTGAAAGTCACAAAACCAGTCCGCAAGCAGATACGAGTGTGGCCAGAGGGGTCTTCAGAGGCACTCCAGGACTGTTTTGACACCACAGATTGGAGTATGTTCAAAGAAGCTGCTACCACAAACAACACCACATGTCTCCAGGAGTACTCAGACACTGTATGTTCATACATCACCAAGTGCATTGATGATGTAACCAACCTTAAAACCATCACTGTTCGGGCTAACCAGAAGCCATGGCTGACAGCTGAGGTTTACAGACTCCTGAGAGCCAGGAATGCTGCCTTCAAAGCGGGAGATCAGGTGGGCCTGAGGGCAGCCAGAAACAACCTGGACCGGGGCATCAGAAAGGCAAAGAAGCAGTATTCTGGGAAAATAGCTCACCGTTTCAAGGACAGCAGGGATACACGCAGTCTGTGGCAGGGAATACAGACCATCACAAACTACAAACCACCCCCCCAGACCTGTGACAGCTCAGCCTCTGCGCTGAATGAACTGAATGAGTTTTTTGCTCGGTTCGAGGCAAGTAACAGCACACCAGCACATAAACTCCCCCCCTCTCCTGATGGCCAGGTGCTGACGCTGTCCTCAGACAGCGTAAGGCGATCATTCATAAAGATTAACGCCCGGAAGGCCTCTGGTCCTGACAACATACCTGGTCGTGTGCTGAAGGACTGTGCAGGGGAACTCGCAGCGGTCTTCACGGACATCTTTAACATCTCACTGAGCCAGGCCATCGTCCCCACCTGTTTCAAAGCCACCACCATCATCCCTGTCCCAAAGAAGGCAACGCCCGCATGCCTCAATGACTATCGCCCAGTAGCACTCACCCCCATCCTGATGAAGTGCTTTGAACGGCTAGTCATGAAAAGCATCACATCTGTCCTCCCTGACTCCCTGGATCCCTTCCAATTTGCATACCGACCTAATCGCTCAACCGACGATGCCATCTCCTCTGCCCTTCACACAGCTCTCACACATCTGGACACGAAGGACTCCTATGTTAGAATGTTGTTCATCGACTTCAGCTCGGCATTTAACACCATCATCCCCCAACAGCTCATCCATAAACTGGACAGTCTGGGGCTGAACACCTCAATGTGTAACTGGCTGCTAGACTTCCTGACCGGGAGACCACAGACAGTACGGATCGGGAGTAACACATCTAGCACCATCACATTGAACACAGGGGCCCCACAAGGATGTGTGCTGAGCCCCCTTCTATTCACCCTGCTAACACACGACTGCACACCATCGTACAGCTCCAACCACTTCATCAAGTTTGCGGACGACACAACAGTGGTAGGTCTCATCAGCAACAACGATGAGACGGACTACAGGAACGAGGTGAGCCGCTTGGCCTTGTGGTGCGGACACAACAATCTCACTCTCAACGTGGAGAAGACAAAGGAGATTGTTGTGGACTTCAGGAAGAGGGATGCCCAACATGCCCCTCTGACCATCAACAGCACCGCAGTGGAGAGAGTAGACAGCACCAAGTTCCTGGGAGTGCACGTCTCAAAGGACCTGTCCTGGAGCAGGAACACTGCAGCACTGGCCAAGAAGGCTCACCAGCGTCTCTACTTTCTCCGCAAGCTGAAAAGGGCTGGAGCTTCAACCCCCATCATGAGCACCTTCTACAGAGGTGCCATAGAAAGTGTCCTGACCAGCTGCATCACTGTGTGGTTTGGTGCATGTACTGCATCATGCCGCAAGAGCCTCCAGCGCATTGTGAGAGCAGCTGAGAAGATCGTGGGCACCTCCTTGCCCTCACTGCAGGACTTACACAGCAAACGCCTCACTCGGAAAGCCCACCGCATGGCAGGTGATCCCACACACCCACTACACAGCTGCTTCAGACTGCTGCCATCAGGGAGGAGACTGAGGAGTCTCCAGGCTCGAACCAGCAGACTGAGAGACAGCTCTGTTCATCAGGCAGTCAGAATGCTAAACACTCTGCCTGCTCTGCCTCCCCTCCCATTTGAACTGCCTTAACACTAAAACTTTCTCACATATTATCACTCAACACAAAGTTTTTAACACTAGACTCTGTCATCAAACGGGTTGATCACTGAAACTCTCGGTCATGTGCTCATACAGTTTGCACTACTTCTCATACTTGCACTAATGTCTGTATTACATCACTGCCTATAATCATAATACTGTTTACATTCTCTGTTTACATTTATTAATACTGTTTACTTTTATTACTACTGCTTACATGTAATTACTACTGTTTACATTTATTTACACTACTCTAATATCTACACCACTGCTGGTACATATACAGTGTGCTCTGAACGGTCTTATTTAGGGATGCCCAATGTGCCTTACTGCATATGCCACTTTTTGCCTCTACAACAACATCAACTACTACCTCATACATATACTGTGTACATTGACTCATACGCTGCTTTGCCACTTTGCAAATGTCAATGCTAGAAACCTTTAGTTTATTTTAGTTATACTTTTTATACTCTTTTTTTATACTAGTATGCAAAAACTCAGGACAATATTATGTTCATTAAATGTTTAATGTTTTAGTTTTAGAGTTGGTGTAAATTTTCATACTCTTATACCACTATGCAAAAAACTCAGGACAGTGTTAGGTTTACTATTTTATGCTTATGTCTATTATTATATGTTTCAGTGTTTCAATGTTTAGATGTTTACTGTTGCACCGAGGGACTGAGAGAAACGCAATTTCGGTCCTGTGTATGTCCTGCACTGTACATATTGCAGATCTGACAATAAAGTTGACTTTGACTTTGACTTTGATCTTTATTGGCATATTTGCACCAAGGTACAAAGTTTTGCAATTGGCGCGCGCACCATCCGAAGAGGGACGTACGCACAAAAGCCGCAGCAGTATAAAACCGCGCCACCAACAATCAGATATGAAAAAGGAACATACAGTCAGGTAATCAGTGGTATTCAAAAAAGATCACAATTTGTCTTAGGACACTCCATGATAAAGTCTAAAAAAACTCTACCAGCTTTAGCACGAATAAGACAAGACATGTTGCGTTTCATGGCAAGCAGGGAGATTGTCCGTGAAAATCATTTCAGATAAGCACAGTCTGTAGATGGCATTCAGCTCGGCTCCATTCTGAAAGCACACGGAGACCTCTGGGGGGGGGGGGCGAGTTCTCAACAGCTTTCACTCCAGGAGAAGATTGCAGACAGCCTTCTTTTTCCAAGGTTGCTCACAGTCCAGATTAGATTAGTCGCTTATTTATTTTCAGGCCAGGCTACAGTGTACTTTTGACTGCAGCCTTGAAGTCCAGGTGCTGTTCAGGTCCAAATCCGAATCATGTGAGGTTCCGAGCTACAAATCCCCGTCTGTGCCCTAGTGGGGCTGGAAACGAGTCCCAAAGCGCACCGCAGGTCCACGGTTGTCCGCCGCTGCTCCCACCATGCGCTTCAGCTCGTACAACAGCTGGCTTGTTGAGGTCATAGCCCGGATCAGAGAATCTTGTTGAGCAGGGAGTCTCGCCAGCGCGTTGATCACCGCGGCCGCTTCCCTCAGCTTCCAGTAGCAGAAACATCCGCCGATCCCAAAAAGCAGAGAAACTGCCACCAATATTCCAATAATCCACAAATCTTCGACAGAGAGAGTGGTCAGACACATTGGCTTCCACTCGCTCCACGAGTCCATAGTGTATCCCACCGCATGCGTGTCGAACGGGCAAGCCGCTTCTCCTGGTCCGGTGCGCTTCATTGAAAAAAATGTATCAATAGAGGAAACAGCCCACGTAAATAAATCCATTTCAAATTGGTTCGAGTGAGCGCTGAAGAGTTAAAGACGAGACAAAATGCAAAAGCAGGGAGGAGGAAAACTTAGGGGGGAGAGGAGCAAAAAGAGACGCGACCTGCTTTGCCGAGTGCCGGAAATAGATATGTTAGACATGAGGTCAAGCTGGGTCCCGGCGACCAGAGAGAGAGGCAGCTAAATGCTCCGCTTAGTCTAGGCTGGGGCTAAAGGCTCCGGCAGAGCTCAGCGTACGGCCTGTATGCCGCTCTACGCGCGCATTCTGTGCACACGCGTTCACAGGCACAGCTCTGCGTTCGTTCTCGCGTTAAATGCTCGCGTTTTCGCTCCAAATTCTTGTCATAATTTGAGCCGCTGCGCGCAGAGCGTTTACCTACGGGACAAACTGAGGTTGCTGATTGGTCATTTGCTGACACGCCTACTGAATTGATTGACAGGTCGAGTAAGAGACCAAAAAAAAGGCAGCTGGCTCTGGCTGCAGCCGCTGCGGTGTTTCTAAACTTTATATGTTAATAAAAAGTTCTAAAAAATAAAAACAGGGAGCCTTGGTCCTGCAGCCCACAGCCCACCAGGAAATGTTTAGAACGTTGCGCAGCCACGTAGGACATGAGTTATTATTCGCTCGTGACAAATTCATTCATTTCAGTCATGGAGTTGCGGAGGAGGAAGCGATTACTTGACTTTTGGCAACAAAAAAAAAGAAAAGTCCAGATCAGCGATGAAGAAGGGGAATTTAATTCATTTGTGTAACATACAAAACAGTCCGGCACCGGGCAGTTTATGGTGAGACAACGCGCATCGCATACGCGGTCGTAAAATTTGAGCTTTGCAAGTTCGTGCCCTGCGGGGCTACGCTTGTGCCTCTGCGTACGTACGGCGTAGTGCGGCGTACTGCCTTACGCTGAGCTCTGCCGGAGCCTTAATGGTTCCAGCACAGCTAGGGCTAGTGTTCGCCACATCTGAAAATGTCGGGCCATATCTTGAGCAGTCGGTTACAAATCTTGGGATGGTTTTAGACTCTGACTTAAAGTTTAATAAACAAATCAACTGTGGCTGCAAAAAAAAATTCTTCCAGTTAAGGCAGATAGAATCTTAAGTCAGTGTTGACCAGATCTGACCTTGAAAAATGTTAGTTACGTACTGTAACCCCAGATTATATGAGTATAGGTGTAGCCCTTTAAATGGTAAATGGAGCTTATTTATATAGCGCTTTCCAGCCCCCTGTGAGGAGCCCCAAAGCGCTTTACAATACCAGCCATCCACCCATTCATTCACACATTCATACACCGGTAGTGGTAGCCTGCCTTGCAAGGCGCCATCCAGACCTACCGGGAGCAACTCGGGGTTAAGTGTCTTGCCCAAGGACACAACGACACATGGTGGGCGGATGCGGGATTCGAACCTCCAACCTTCCGATCGGGGGTCGACTGCCATTACCACTGTGCCACGGCCGCCCTAAGGCTGTTGCTAGTGGGTTTATCCCTGAACGTAGCGCGCCAGAATTGAAAACTTTAGTCCACGTCAACCTACTGTGTGGGCCTCACCCCTGGTCAGTATAAATTGCCTCCGAGACCAGGGATTGGTTCCCAAATAGCATTTTTTTTTCTTCATACATTTAATAATAATAATAATAATGAATTTAATTTATAACACACTTTTCATTAACAAAAATCTCAAAGTGCTACAAAATCAAAAATAAAACAAGTGATAAAACAAGTAAAATCAATAATAATATCAACTAAGATCAAAGATAAAATCATGTGGAGGCAGAGTAGGCTTGCTTAAAAAGAAAATTCTTTAAGCCTTGTTTAAAGTCAACCAGTGACTGGAGCTCTCAGGTAGTCAGGGAGGGAGTTCCAGAGGCGGGGGGCAGCCACACAGAATGCCCGGTCTCCCATGGTCCTTAATTTGGTTCATGGAATGTGAAGGAGATTACTGTTCTGTGACCGTAGAGACCGGGTGGATGAGTATGGAATAAGAATATCCTTCAGATAATCTGGTGAAGTTCCATGTAAGCATTGATGTGTAATGAGAGCAGTTTTGTACTGAATTCTGTAGGTGACAGGAAGCCAATGAAGGTTATGGAGAATGGGTGTAATATGTTCAAATTTACGAACTCTCAACAAGATCCTTGCTGCACTGTTTTGAATATATTGAAGTTTCTGAAGGTTTTTGCCAGGGATTCCAATAAACAGGGAGTTGCAGTAGTCGAGCCTGGAGGAGACAAAAGCATGGACGAGCTTCTCAGCATCGGAAAAAGTTAGGGATGGGCGAAGTCTGGAGATGTTTCGAAGATGGAAGAAGCAGGTTTTAAACCAGTGGTTCTTAACCTGGGTTCGATCAAACCCCAGGGGTTTGGTGGAGCCTCTGCCCAGATGTAAAGACACACTTGTGTAAACACCGGTTTGACCGGTGTTGCCAGATAGAGTCCCACCCGCCCAAAGCACACTCTACCCGCAAAAGTCAGAAGGAAAATCGCAGTGAACCGCCCAATCTGGCAACACTGATGACGGCTGCAGATTCAGTGCTGATGCGGAAATTTAGCGCGCGCATTAGTTAATGGCTGTTGTGTCGTAGTTGTACGTCGTGTGTTTTTTTCACAATATTTTACAAACTACGGTAAATATGTTGAGCAAAAAAAATAAGTGGTTGAACGAATATGTACAACATGGATTCACATGTGTCACGGAACGGGATGGAAGTCAGCGTCCGATCTGCATGATATGCAATGCAAAGTTGAGCAACTCCAGTCTTGCACCGGCAAAACTGAAGGAACACTTCATGAAGATGCATAGAGACGGAGAACACAAGAACACAACTGAATTCAAGGTGAAATGAGCCAGATATGATAAACCCCTCTTTTGTAATATACAGTATAGCTTATTTCTGCATTTCTGCTTTTTTTGCTACTATTTTCTATGCTAATTTTACCTTTTTAAACTAATTCCACATTTAATGCTCTTATTTAAAAAAATGTCAGCCTAATTCAGCAAAAATGTGCTCTCTCAACTTCATTCTGGTGATGCTTCTTTCTGCTATTTTAGCTACTTTTCAGCTGAATCTTTTTTTCTAATTTTAGATTTTCTTCAGATAATTTCCACATTTTTGTGCTCATTTCTGCTTCTTTTAGCCTAATTGGGCAAATATATTCTTTTTGCTTTCTTCTGCTAATTTAAGCGTATTCTACCTTTTCAGCAACATTTTTTTAGTAATTTTGTTCTGGTTTAATTACAAATTTTGTGGTAATTTCTGACACTTTCAGCCTAATTTACCCAAAACATGTTATTCTTCAACAGAATCCTATTTTATTTTTAATTAGAAAAATGGTACAAAAATATTTTTTGGGGATGAAACTCTTATGGGGCCAGAATAAAGTAATACCGTAATTTGTTGTGAGTTCATGCATTGTGTTGGTTTTGTTCTTTGAGCAAGGTGATGTTGTAGAATTTGGAAAAAAAATCATATTTTATATATTACAAAAGAGGGGTTCAGTGAGTGGGCTTATGAAACTGGAGGGTTCGGTAGCTCAAAAAAGGTTAAGAACCACTGTTTTAAACAGATGCTTAATGTGATTTTCAAATGTAAGATGAGAGTCCATTTTTATTCCAAGATTTGTAACAGAGGTGGAGAGGGGGGTGTCTTGTCCAGAGAAGGAGATTGATGTTATAGTTGATGTTTGTATCTGGTGAGGGGTGCCAATCAGTATGGCCTCAGTCTTGGAGCAGTTTAATTGAAGAAAGTTCTGATTCATCCATGCCCTTATTTCCTCCAGGCAGGTAGAGAGGGCAGTGAGAAGACGATGGGGAAGATGAGGATGCTCCAGTCCTGGTGCTCCATTTAGGAGCCAGTGAGGCCCAGTTCTTAAAGGGCTACGCCTATTAGGGTGTGTAAAAATATTGATATCGCGATAAATATCAATTTTTCTTTCCTAGAAAAAATCTATATTCATCTGCAGGTATCGTACATTAAAAAAAAAAAAATGTTTTTTTGTTTGAATGTCCAGAGGACCAGACTTGGCTTTTTTAGATACCTCTGCATCCCTGACACCAGTGTATCCTCAGAGAGAGTCTTCTCTACCGCTGGAGATATCATCACTGTGCAGAGAAGTGCACTTCTCTCAGAGCACGTCGATCAGATTCTATTTCTAAACAACAATCTGAGGAGAATGTAGCTCACTTGGTCTGCAGAGTAGACTTTCTGTTTAGAGTTCACTTATTAGTCAGGGTCTATCTACAGGCCTTAAGCTGCTCTGCTAAGATGGTGCATTTGAAGTTAAATGTTCTTACTTGAATTATAGACTGTTTTGGAGAAGTCACATTACTGTTTACTTACCAAGCACTAAGAGTGATTCCTTCAGATGTTAAGTGTCAAGGTTAAAAAGGTTTCAAACTATTCAGAGCAGGGCACTTGGTGCACTTTATTTACTTTACAAATGCATGTAAGCTACAGTTTTTACTGTTTCAATTGAAAGAAACATGTTTTCTCACGACTTCTTTGATTCATTTTGTCCAACTGTCGACTTTAAGTCTATGTCTATGTCCAACCAGAGCCAGGTATTGTGTAGTTGGTGCTTTTAATCAGTTTTCAGTTAAATTAATTCAATCCAAGTCTATAACAGTCTCAAAATGTCACCAAAATCACTCTGTCCCTTTAAAATCTTTCAGAAAATCGCAATATTGTATTGATCCAAAAAAGCTAAGTCTGGTTCCTCTGGACATTCAAAAAACAAAACAAAACAAAACAAAGCAAAAAAAATGTAGAAACGTTTCGTCTTTCGTCCGAAAGACTTCCTCAGTCTGAGAAGCTGTGTTCAGCTCAGTCTTATAAATAGCACCCTCTCACAGTGTTACACAACCAGTTGGCTGATGACAGCCTGAAACCAGCTGCTCACATGATCAAGGAGGACCATCAGCCTAACGATGGATCGTTAGCACCCTGATGGTTGTTTGCTATTCACAGAGGGCTGAGTGATACTAGCAATAACAGCATTGTAAGAGGGGGACAGTTGAACCCGGAGGCCTCCACCTCTGTTTAATGATGGACGGTTTCTTTTCACAAAGATGGCCTCCTTTACTCCTCTCTCAAACCATCGTTCCTCTCTATCAAGGATGTGAACATCTTCATCCCTGAAAGAGTGACCTCTGACCTGGAGATGAGTGTAGACCACAGAGTCCTGACCTGATGATGTTGATCTTCTGTGCTGGTCCATCCTTTTGGCCAGTGGCTGTTTAGTTTCCCCGATATAAGACTGATCACCCTCCTGACACTGAACAGCATACACAATATTACTCTGTTTGTGCCGGGGGACTGGATCTTTGGGATGAACCAGTCTTTAATGTATTTTGGGGTTTAAAAGCCACTGGGACGTTGTGTTTAGAAAATAAACGTCTCAATGTCTCTGAAACTCCTGCAACATCTGGAATGACCACTGGTCTGGGTCTGGGTTCCTTCTTTTCACCTGATGGCTGCTGGAGTCCTGTTTGGGTTTCTTCTTTCAGGAAGGCCCAGTTAGGATATCCACATTTCTCTAGAGCCTGTTTTGTGTGTGATTTCTCTTCTGTCTGGCTGCTGAGTTAGTGGGGACGCTGTCTGCTCTGTGGTACAGAGTCCTGATGACTCCTAACTTGTGCTCCAGAGGGTGATGGGAGTCAAACTGTAAATACTGGTCTGTGTGGGTGGGTTTGCGGTACACCTCATTGTTAGGCTGATGGTCCTCCTTGATCATGTGAGCAGCTGGTTTCAGGCTGTCATCAGCCAACTGGTTGATCCACTGTGAGAGGGTGCTATTTATAAGACTGAGCTGAATACAGCAGCTCAGACTGAGGAAGTCTTTCGGACGAAAGACGAAACGTTTCTACATTTTTTTTGTTTTGTTTTTTGAATGTCCAGAGGACCAGACTTATAATAATAATAATACTTTATTTATAGAGCCCTTTAAAACAACCACAGCTGCAACAAAGTGCTGTACATAAAATCAAGAACATTTAAACACATAAAAATAAAACAGTTGTTAAAACATTAAGATCAATAAAAACAGTGCAGAACAAAATCAGTCTGTGCTAAAAGCCAGTGAGTAAAAATGTGTTTTTAGAAGAGTTTTAAAACTGGACAGTGAAGGAGTTCGTCTGATGGAAGAGGGAGATCGTTCCACAGTTTTGGAGCAGCAACAGAAAAAGCTCTGTCCCCTCTGAGCCTCCGTTTGGACCTCGGCACCTCCAGAAGCAGCTGATCAGCTGATCTGAGGCACCGAGCACCGACTTAGCTTTTTTGGATTTTTCTACCTGGATTATTGAGCATGCATCAGAGAATATTGTATTGAATTGTATCGTTTGCTGAATATCACAATATATATTGTATCATGAGCAGAATATCGTGTATCGTATCATATCGTATCGTGAGATTACTGTATCACTACAGCCCTAACGCCTATCCTCATAGAATTTGGGGTTACAATACGTAACCAACGTTCTTTGCCCTTTAAGCCTGTTGCTAGTAGGTTAAAGG
The DNA here is from genome assembly GCA_038048925.1 of Garcialebias charrua. Lineage (NCBI taxonomy): Eukaryota > Metazoa > Chordata > Actinopteri > Cyprinodontiformes > Rivulidae > Garcialebias > Garcialebias charrua. Next base: position 103,576 of record JBBPBX010000829.1, read on the forward strand.
CGAAGCATGATGTAGTCCAGACCTGGGCATTGTACGGCCCCAGGGCCACATGCGGCCCTTTCGTTGACTCTGACCGGCCCCCGTAAGGGGAGTTACAACAAAAACATAGTTTCTAATTTTACCTCATTTGTGGACTGCATTGCTTTAATTTTGATGTTTTTTTTTAATTCACGTACAAAATGATGCAATATTTAAATCAAGACATGCGCAATGTGCATGATTGAATTGTTGGCCGGAGGCTGCTCCGGCCGGAGCAGCTCTCTGTGGGCAGCGAGCCGCGGGGCGCTCCCCCACCAGCGGCTAGCACATCAGCTGCTAGCAGCTCATCAGCGGCTAGCTCGGATATCATCAAATTCTGTGTTGTCAACGCCCGATCTGTTTGCAACAAAACGTTCATCCTCAGGGATTACTTTGAAGAGCACGACTTGGACTTTTTCTGCATCACAGAATCGTGGATGTCGTCGGGTGAGTCCAGCGCGCTGACGGAAATAATACCACCAAACTGTTTGTTTTTTAACGACCCGCGACCATCAGGTCGTGGCGGTGGATTATTAACT